>VYZV01036515.1:109217-159464 GCA_013401275.1 Pandion haliaetus | reverse complement strand
TTTTTTTGCTTTGTTTTAATTTTTCCTTAAGCAAAAAGGAGTGGGACTCATTTGTTAGGTGTGTGAGACTTTGCAGGTCTGGTTTTACAATACACCATTTAGTCTTTGGTGAGGCTTGTTAAACCCTGAAAGAAAAGTCATGCATTGACTGAGTGACGCCACCCTGAGGTTGATTCCCAAGGGAAAATGAAGACTTGGTCCTGCCTTGGAATCGTTAGGGTGACCAAGAACACCTTCTAGCAAGTGATAGCGTACCAAACCTTGGCAAGCTGCATAATAACATTAAACCCAGTGATCTAATTATTCACCTCTAATATAAAGGGCAGGGTTCCATGGGAAATCAGGAGCAGGGCTGAGACATACACCCAGCAAATACATTTCACAATACAAACGGAGGCAGTTTGTCAAGACTCTAACCTGGGAAAATTAACTTACGAAGCTGTCCTATGCATCCACTGTGCCCAGTTCAGAATAATTTCACATTTATGCAGGGAGGATTTTTAAAGCACCAAATTATCAGCCTTGAATGCCTTGTTTAAAATATCACTTTAATTTGTTGTGGCTCAAAGATCTTTAACTTTTTATTAATCATGGAGACATGTAATGTAAATATATAGATAAATATAGCATAGGAATTTAAACTAACCCCTACTGAGCTGTGAACATAAGAGGAAGTCACAGGTAGAAAAGTATTATCTTTTATATATGCCAATGAGAAAATCACCAGCACTCAAGATGGTATTTAAGACCTTTCTGCAATGTTATACTTCTTTTCATGATCACTTCTTTATTTTTTTATTCTGTATAATCTAGTGTGTTGCCATGTACCAAATTTTTGCTGTGTAAAGGTACAAATTTCCAAATATATCCCTAAATACACACTGAAAATATTTGCATGTTCATACATTTGTACACTTAAAACCTTGGATTTGTTTGCAAAGGAATAGCTACACATGCCAAAGAAGTGACTGTTCTATACCCTCTGTACACAGAAAAATAGATTTTTCTGCAAGTATATTTCAAACTGTGGAATATTTGAACTGCAGCCCAAGTAATTACCTGAGCAGTCTACTGGGAATGTACATATTAAAACAAGTTGTAAAATAATCTCTTCCAAATAGCTATTAAAAACAAAATTACAGATCCTGGGCCAGATCCTCAGCTGTTACAAATTGGTGGCTGTTACAAGTCTCTTTGACTTCATGTGTGCGAAGTCTGAGCTCCAAGAGAAATTTTACAGTAAAACTACAAATTAGTGAAAAATGAGGTTCAGAGTAGAAACACAGGTGGTATTCACACCATCTCCTTCAAATTCCTTTAGGCATTTAGCTTGGCTTCTCTGAATCATGCCTGCCTTCTCTACATCAGCAGTATGAGGAATCTGGGTTCCTCCAAACAGCACCTTAACAGATGACTAAAGTAGTATCAGCCAGACAACATAAATGCCCTAATACCACAAAAACAGGTCACGTCTTCTGTCAACATAACTGAATTGCTAGAGACCCTACTTTTAAGCAAAAAAAAAAGTATCAAGCCTTTTCATTGTAGAAGTTGTGGTTATTTGCAAAAGCAAACCAATTGTTGCACCAATTTCTGCATCACTTTCTAATTTCTCTGGGATTATTTTAATTAAAAAGTGTTCTGAATTATGTCTTGCTGTCTATAATAAGAAAGAGTTTTGATTTTTTCTAATGTTGGTCTAAATCTCATGTAGTAACCAACTGACTAACACAGGGAAATCCCAATCTTTCAGCTCCATTGTATAATTTATACAATATGTTCAACACTTTCCCACATAATAAACGTGGGAATCCCTTACAACCAGTCCAAAGTCTGAGGTTTTTTGTATGAATCATGTTCGCTGCATCCTGGCTTTACCACACCCCCAACTGCTTCTGCTGGGATCCAAAGAGTTACTGCAATCATGACTGGTAGAGATACCATGTGCAAAGGCATTATTTACAGTAGGATGCAGTGAAGATGAGAGCCAGAGTCTGATAACTTTATCTCAGGGGTTACCTGGGAAAGACACCTCTAGGTCTATTTAAAAGACTAACTTTAAATAATGAATAAATTAAGAGATATTATCATTCAAATATTACTTCTTGCTATGACAAATCTTTCATGTAACCCCTAGCCAGGTTCTGTTTATTTAAGGTGATGCTCATTTAAATAGTTTGGGAAAGAAGTGCTTTCACTGTACCTGTTATTCAATTTGACAGTTCTTTGCAACACGGGAAAGAGTCATGTTTGGACTTGTACAGAGAAATGTCATTGTCTTGTCTTTAGAAAAGATATTCAAGATACCTCAGATAATGTTTACATGCATTTAGCCTCCCTGACTGGCAAATTTACTGTCTGGCAGAAGTTTTTATGTAACGGGGGGCAAATGGCAACAGGTTGCCCCATTATTAATGCAAAACTGACAACTTTAATTAGCCCTCAAAAACTAATGTATACTTTCTGAATTGTGCTCAGTACAGGGAATAGAACTAGAATGTTGCCTGTAACATAAATGTCTCCACTATACATTTATTCCTATTGCTTAAAGTCCTCACAGATGTGCAAGCATATCATAGGGATAATCACCTCTCGGTCTTTTCTCTGTCATATATATTTCACTTCTTTTATACTGTATTGTCAGATGAATCACAGCTCCACCTACTGCAATCAGGGAACAGAGTTTGTCAAGGCTCTAGGCACTCACTTAGCTCAAATCTGAGCACCTGACTTAGACTTCTGCTCTGAATCATCCTCTGGAAGAACCTCCTAGATCCACACCTGTCTGTTGACTCCAGAGGGAACCAAATCTAAAGACTAGTCAGCTAACCTAGCCACCTAAGTCAGAATCCAGATTCTGAATGTTAAATAAAGCCAAACACTGTTATGAAAAAAAAGTAAGAGCTGAAAAGCATCTGTCCTACATTTATAAGAGCGAGGTTTTAGAACATTTCCCTCTCATTAAAGCTAGTTTTTGAAGGGGTAGGAGGAATTCATAAAAGGAATTGCTTTTGCACTATTATGCAAAGGTGCACTAGCCACAATCCAGCTGCTTGTTCTGTTGAGTATTGGGAGTCTGTCTTGTCTGCATTTACTGTACAAAGCAAGGGGTCAGAAATAGGGATCCTGAGTTGGGTTCTTATCTGCATCACTGATTCAGTTTGTAGTATTAAGCAAGTCAAGTAAGTGGTGTCAGCTAGGCACCACAGATTTTCCCACATCACAGAAACACTGTTTGGCTGAATTAATTTATGCTTATTAAGCACTTAAACTTTTTTTGAGAAGTCAATGTAGTAGTATGAATAGGAGTTTCTCGCAGGTTCCAGAGGAGCTGGGATCCATAACACTGTGGCAATCAATCAGCAGTATTAGAGTGAGAGCACTGTGCCTCCCTGAAAGACAAGCATACACAAAAGTTAAGAAATTGTTTATTCCGGCCGTAATGGGAAACTTTTGTATATAGTTTCCCTGCTTACTCAGAGTCACTCTAACATCTGTCAGGCCAGGCCTAGCACTTAGCATACAGATCTAAGGAGAGAAACACATGCCCCATTTCCTGATAGCAGCTCATCCGCCACTGCTGCCAGACTCAGTGACCACGCATGAGACACCAAGTTCAGTTCCACCAGTGTACAGTTAGACTTCATGGACCAAATCCAAATTTGCACAGGTGTAAATGAGAGCGACCCAGGCTGTTCAATGTCTTTAATGAAATTTCAGTTCTGATCNNNTCAGTTCTGATTGCCTGGCACTCTCTTCCTTTTAACCATATGAGAAGGGTTAGGGACTGAAGCCAAAAGCTGGTCATCTTCTATTCCTTGCTTCTTTGAGGCACACAGTATTTCGATCAGCATCCTGATCAGCATCTCTGAACATCATTCCCCCCTCCCCACCCATTCAGACAGTCCCAGTCAGGCCTGCCACAACATTTAGAGTTGTTCAGGGGAAAGGTGTTTAGGGGGATCCACACTTTTCTTTTAGATTCCTGATTTCAGTCAAAATCTATTCAAGCTCTGCAACAGAAAAACTGCCGCTTTAACCACAACACAACCAAACCACTCTTCTTGCATTTATTCATAATTCCTGTTCATTGAGTTGTTGTCTTCTCCTGGGTTTATACACCTGTGCTCGTCTCCACTTTTATCCATAAACTCATAAACTTTGGGCATCTGGTAATGTCCAATGCTGCCAAGTTTTGCTATGAGAGCAAGCAAGCCCAGAGTGCAACAGTGACAGTAACCACTGTAACATACAATTTCAAATATTATACCTCCCTCTTACACAACAGGGACACTTTCCCTAGCCTAAAATAAAAATAAAAATAAATTAAAAAAAACAAACCCAAAAAACTGAAAAAGCTTAGAACTATCTAAAAATATGTATTTTAAGCCAGTCAGGAAAGTTATGCAGTGGTTTTAATTTTTATTCTTTACACCTACAGACACCTACATGCATTCACACATCTATACTTCAGAGTATTTTATCACCTCAGTCATAATTTAGAATTTTTAAAAGGCATGCAGTGCAAGATAGTGCAACCGATTGCAGTCTATTTCTATCACCCAAAGAGTTTGGAAACATAAGCAATGTTGTATTCCTTATCTGCTGTATTTCCTTCGCATTCTGTATTACAATACATTTTGCACCCTGACAGAGGATTAATCACCTGATGGGAATACCACAGACTGCAGAGGTCTGCTGGGAAATATATTTCTGAATGACTTCACACTAGTCAGAAGTTCATGATGTCTATGATTTATTGTCTCTGGTGAATTTTTGATTGCCGTTGAGAATTTAAACTAGTTCAGCTGCTCCTAGTGATGAGGCACAGAATGCAAATACAAGGCCACAGTAACATGTGTGAAGACCAAATTTGGAAAGTAGCTTTTCAAGAATACGCAGAAAAATTATGAATTTAGACCTAAGGAGGAGAAGAGCAGCTTACTTTTCAGCTGTTTCCACATTCCTTTCTGGCTGTGCCATAAAGCCTTGCACATAGCAAAAAGATAGAACTGTGGCCAAAACCTGAAGTCCTTCTTCAATTTTCATCACATTTTTACATGACAAACTACCTCTCATCATACTTCCATGTAATAAGATACACACACAGAAGAGCAGAAAAAAAATAAGCCCAAGATGTCAGGACTGCTCTTTGGCATGTTCAGGAGATACCAACTGGAAGCTGAAAAAGAGAGCAGCTCAGGTAACCAACACTGTTGGACAGATGGGGTTTACATACCCAGGAGGATAGGGAGGCTCAGTTGGATCAGTCAAAAGCAGAGGCAGACAGCAACATGATACACATTCTGCCTTGAATAAGGATTTCAGGTACAGAGCCCTGAGCAGAAGGAGTGAATATAGCTTGGGTGACATTGCTCAATGTTTCAACTCATTTTTAAAGCAATTTGTATTTCTTAATATCTTCCTTATTGTTCAGTTTTTATATTTAGTGCTATGCTTTCTCTTCAGCCTTGCATATGGTTATTAATTTCTTTGGGATCGTGAATCATTAAAGGCAGCGTTTATTCATACGAAATAAACACTTCACATTTTGCAATCTCTAAATGTACTACAATGAAATATACAACATCTTTTTTGGCCCCAAAAGACTTTAAATGCTGTCTTCACTCAGTGATGTTATAAAAGGACTAAAAATATTCAAGATACTTGCAGTGTTTTTTGTGTTAAGAAGTAAAACAAATTGGATCCTGCAAATGAGCAAGGGTCTGACTCCTGACTGGTCTGCCCCTGTGTAAATGGGCATAAACCCTTACCGTTCTGATGTGAACAACTGCAAAAGACAATGCTAAGTGAAAGCACTGGAAAACTAAGGTTATCAACAAATCAACCACGCTAGTGAGTCAAGCAGCTATTTCTCCATAGTCATATTTATATAAATGTGAGAGTCTTATAAATTTAAGGGCACAACAAAAGCAGAGAATCGACCTAACAATTGACCTAGGAGAAAAGAAACAGGAAAGGGAAGCACACTGGGAGATTAATAGGTTAGGCTTTCTTCCCTCTGTCATTCCCCTACAGTCTGGAAGTGCCTGCCCTCCATTTTGAGAATTTATGTGTTCCCCTGCAATGAAGAGAGGTTTTGTCTCCTTTCAGCTATCACATTCACCTCTTTCAGAAGGTTTGCTTTGCCCAAATTCTTTGACAAGGAGTGAGTGAAATCGCAACCCCACTGAAGTCAGTGGGAAAATTGCCATTCACTATAAGGGAGCCAGGATTTCACACAAAGTTTATATCCATAGAAGACCAGACTGAATCTAGTCCAGTGTTTGTGAAGTGCTTTGAAGTACAGAGTGTTGCAGCAGTGAAAGTATTGCTATTGTTATTGCTATTCTCATGACAGAGAAGAAAGGTAGAAACCTCAGGGTGAACTGGAAGGAAATACTGATTCTGCAGATCTTTCTCAGAGGTCAGTACATGACATTTTTCTAAACAGTTTCCTTTAAAAGTGTCTAGTAAAATTCTCTTTCAACCTAAGTACTTTCTTGGCATGTTAATCAGAAGCAGATCGCCCTACCAAGTACAGCCATGCTGACTGAAAACATCCTATCTTTTCCTTTGCGTACTTTTCCTAGAACTTTATTATTGCTCTCTAAGGATTAACTGAAATACTCCACAGAGAGCTTAAAATGTTTTCAGAAACACTGCAAAAGCCCAAGCGGGAAGGGCGAAACAATGGTTTCCTTTCAGCCTGTCTATTCTTCCTCTGAACTACAGTGTGGCCTTTGCACTTCACTGGCCCATGAAGATGAGAGCCTGGGATTCAGCAAATGCTGGCAATGATAAGCTACTTGTGGCTGTCATGTATGTATTACCACCAGACAAGACAACAGTTGATCACCAAGGGAAAAAAGCCTTCTCCCATGATCTCATTAACTAGTTTACTCTGCCACAGACTCATTCAAAATTCTTTTCAAGTTACATGGACAACACAGCAGTCAGGAAATGTGTTAGCTGCTACCAAAGGAACTAGCATTTGGGTCTTGGCTGTCATTTCACCCCAGTATCCTCAGATCACAGTCCCTGCAGTTCCCCCAAACATCTTGCTCATTAGAAAAGAACGCTCCCTGTAGGGTTCAGACACCCAGGGACAGATATTCAACTGGTGCAAACTGTCAGTGCTCCATTAACCTCAGGCAACCCAAGGTTTTAGGCTGCAGAGGATTTATCAGCAACTCGGCAGCTGTGAGAAGAGCACAGTGTTAGGTCAGAGAGAGTGAACAGGCCAGCAACTGTGATTCAGCCATTGGCACAGTCAGCTCAGCTGAGAATTCCCAACCACAGCCTACAAAAGGGAGTTGTTACATCTTGATTAATTTCAAATTACACTGTCTTCTTTCAGTCTCTACCTTTTTTGGTTATCTCAGTGCACAGCAATGGTCCCAGTGGTTGAGATGTGCACAACTGAGTTCTTGACTCTGATCTTAATCATGTGGCCTGTGATGGAAACAGTGACAAATTACTGCTATCAGTCAACTACAAAGAAAGGACAAGCTTGTATAGTCTCCTAAATTGAATCCACTGCACTGTAATCCAAACAAAGGCAGTGATATAAAATATGCTATTAAATACTTCACTAAATATTTAGTAGGTATAACTGCAGCTAGAAAGAAACGTTAAATACCAAAACCTAAGAATCTTCTGAAAACTGTTTCTATCCACACCCTCTGTTCTTGACATAGGTATCACTCAGTAACAAGCTATTGCTGTTGAGACACAGTGCATCAGGTTTTAGCTGTGCTTGGGAGACTTGCAAGCATTTTGTTTCTCTGGACACCACACAATTCAGGACTGAGATTCATATTTTTAAATACGTGAGACAAAGCTAGATTCTCCAAGGCAGGTATCTCAATGATGTATGAAGATGCTACATGAAGACACTTCTATAAAGATACCTGTGTAGGCAAAAATCATGCCTTAATAGTTTCAACTCAACACTGCATCAATGCACCTATACAGTCTCTGGAATGGAGTCTGGAATGGATTTGGTTTCTATAGGGACAACTCATTTTGCAGCAGAGGAGATCACATGTATCTGCATGCAATCATGTCAGCACTTCACTTGATGCTCCTACAATTGTTTTTCAAGAAGCCTCTTAGTCTCTCAGTACGTTGGAAAATGAGACCACTTCTTTATAAGTTGAAATCTGTATGAAATATAAATGCCTAACTTTATACATATAGATAGATTTTAAAACATTGGCAGCAGTAAATAAGTATATTAACAAAAGCAAAAATAACCACCTATTTAAGTATTTGCTATAAATATATATATATCTCCCTGTCTAAGCTTACCAGTATAAAATGCTAGGTTTGGATGTAGCATTTCAACCAATAAACACATTCTTAAGGGAAGACATGACATGCTTTTCTACCACTCATCACAATCAAACACAACAGCTGTATGTGTTCAGGACAGTTCATATCACACTTGTTCCTAGCACTACTTTTCATGGCTTGTGACAAAAAGAGAAGGTAACTGGGCCCACTCTCCTTTCTTAGGAAGATACACAACACTGCAAAATCAGTACTTCCTTTATGCAGAACTGCTCTTAAGCATCTATGTGTGACTTCAAAAACACAAATTGGTTTTTGACTCCAACAGAACAGGCAAGGGGACAATTTAGAAAAGGAGAAAGATGGACAGATCAGTATCCATCCTTTTCTGTGCCCTCAAAAACCACACAAACAGCTTGGGCTAGAGAGACTTAGCAAAAAGGATAGGTAGTTTGCAGTCAATAATCTAGTATTTTACCATTCTCTGAAGTCAGCTGTAACATCCTTATGGATTTTAGTGGGGTCAGGATTTCACTCACTCTGGTTTTGCCAGACAAAGTCTAATGTTTTGCTAAATTAACTTCTTAATTGGGCCACTTCTCCCTTTTCTGACATTTGGGGCAGCGAAAGAGCTGGTGCTGCTAACAGCCCTCTGATGTGCCAGCCTTCTACAGCCTTCAGGTCCATCCTGCCTTTGGGGGTCACACCTGTTCGCAGCCTCATGACTGAACATTACCTCTCAACATGTCTTCCCTGCCCTCCCTACTGCTGGGAACACACAGGCATCCTCTAGAAATGCATCTTGCCTTCTCAGCAGCTCTGAAGGCCTGTGGTGGGTCGGCTCCACTGATCAGCTGGAGATTTTGTTTAGAAGGCTTCTTTATGCTGTTTATGTTGCTGTCAAGTCTAGCTCACCACAGACCTAACACTGCCACCTCATTGTTTACATACCTCCACTCCAGGACATTATAACGCTCCTCTACTAACACTGCCCAGAGTGTGAGGGCGCAGCTTCTCTTTTTTATTTTTATAAGGTTTGTTAACCACATTGCTATAAGATATTCATTCAAATTCTGCCCAAATAGACCTCTTGCTGTCAGCATTTAATTATGCTTGCATTCCGATGTAAATGGAGCGTTAGCCAAAATAGAGCCTATTATAGAAGATAAGGTCAGGCACATCTTTACAAGAAAAGGAAGCTTTGGAAACTCCTGTACTTTTGACAAGAATAACTTTCTGAATGCAAGAAAAAAATGTAGAAAGCTGAGCATTTTCTGCTGAGGATAAATCACGGTATTGAAAGTAGTACTCTGTCTTTATGTATCTTTCTTAGGAAGTTTAAAAGGACATATTTAATATGTGTATATAAAGTATGTCCCTGTAAGACTACAAAGTCTTTTCACACTTCCCTTGAAAAATAATATACACTTAAGATTGCTCTTTTTAAAGATTCACAGCTCAGGAAAGATTTTAACCAAGTTTTTCTCCCAAGCTGGGTATCAAATTATTTGACAGTCATCTTCTCAGTCTGGCTCATGTATGTAAACATCTGGAGAAACATTATGTTCTAAGTTTAACCACAGATTTTATATCATAAGATAAGCATACATTCTAAATCCTCATTTAAATCTTAAAATACTGAAATCTCATAAATTCAAATGGGTCTCCAGTCTTCCAAGTATAAATGCCCACTTCCCTTTCAAGTAGGTTTAGAAAAATAACATAATCCTTCAAACAAGAATATCAGACCCCACTGTATTTAGATTGACGGGAATCGCAGCAAGCCTCATATGATTTTTCTTCAACAACATGAGTCTTAACTCAATTGTCAGGTTTTCTGTCACCTCCAGTCTAGATTCCTGTGAAAGGTCATACAGATCCCATGCAGTAGCTCAACTCTTATCGTACCAGGCCATTGCAGTTAACTGCAGATTCCCAGCTAGCTTTCTCAGTTAACCACACTGAGAGGTAGAACAGAAATCATGCTGAACAGCTACAGAGCTATTTCCATGATAGGAGCTTTTGAAGTTAAACTTGTGCAAGTTTCTGGGTGATGAGAAACTGCATCAGGTATTTCAGCACTTGTTTTAGTCACATTCCATTCAGCTGAACAGGAATTAAATATCAGTTAACCTGCTTCTGCTCCAGAAATCCATATAGAAGACAATTCAATGTACTCAAAGTGAGGCTTGACATGTTATTTTCTTGTGGCACATTTGCCTTGACAATACAATCTCATTTTATCCAAAGGTTCCTATGTTCTAGTAGTGTCAGAAGTAAGTATCAGAATAATTTTTGCTGTAATAGTTTATATGGATCACCCAAGTTCTTCTTTCTGAGACACTAGTAGAAAATCAGAGCAGAATTTGGCTCACTGTATTTTCACTTATAGACTTCTAGGTACCCAAAAAATTCTTCACAATGAAGATAATAATGAAGCATTTGCAATTAACTTATTTTATTGCTGAATACAGCCCCAGTACTGTGATGTAATTCACCTGTGCTGTTTGACCTAAAGGTAACTTTGGCAATTGAAGCCGAGATGTATTCTCACAGATCTGCCCTGTTACCTAACATCGCCTACTGCTGCATTAGAGAAGTGTAAATATTATTTACATATAAATATAAAGTCGATTTTATACAAAGCACTCTGAACAAATGTCTTCCACCATATACTTCAAAAAAAGACATTTTATTTGGCTGGAAATGCTTTGATAAACAACAGGTCTCATTGACTGCAACATTGAAATGCTCTAATGAATTTTTAATGTCTTTACTTGTTTAACTGGATCTTATTACAAAGAAGCTGAAGACACAGAAGCATGATGTTTCCTCCACTGGCACATTTAAGAAATCAGCAGAGGCATGCCAAGAAAATGTTCTGCTTTCAAAACAAGCCTCCAAGACTGAACTCGGGGGAAAAAATAAAAAACATTTTGTCGTGGTTTCTAGAATTAAACTACTGCTGTTGATTTGAAATCTATATTACCATTTCCTCAAACTGACTACACTTTGTTCTGTCCTTTACCTCACTGCTGGTACAATATTGCATCTGTGACTGGCTGGCAGGTGGCAGAAACTGATCACATTTGAAAACAAATTAAAGGTCAGAGACCTCTGATTGCACAGACAGTAGAAGGGAAATTCTGCTATTGTAATATATGTGCCATTTCCCCATGAAGTTAAAACATGATTTTCAAGACGATGTTGTGCTTCACTTATCACTATCACAGCACAGGCCTACCGACTGCAGAGATCCTTCGCACTGTTCAATAGCCCCGTACTGATTAACAAAATTGAACTGAGAAAGTTCACCTTAAAAATTTTCCTCAGGTCCTTCATTCATTACCAACATCACCATGTCTGCTTCAGGTTTTAAATCTCGTATGCAGTCCTGAGCAATAGAAACCCAGGCACATTAAGACGATAAATTGTTACAGACTCCTCAAGCATTCTGCTGTTTGTCTGGCAACCAACCCCTTGTGCTTTGAGAAGCATCCCAGCTTGCCTGGAGGCTTTCTTTGCTGGAAAAACCTATGTATTATCATCACCAGCAAAACAATGGAGTTGGCTGCAGGCGCAGTTGTAACACAGTGCACAAGCAGAGAGAATAGCCCCATGCAGAGCTTGCAGAGCAGTGATCGTGAGGAGTGTAATACAATGAGGCCTGCAGAGCGCTAATGCACGCTGGGGCTGCTGTGCCAGTGCTCCACTCAACAGGCTGCATCTCCTGGCAAAGTGACAGGGTAGTATTAGTGCTGGTCAGAAAGCCAAGCTACTTGCTCAGTTTCCTCATGTAAGAAGGAGAGGAGTAATACAGCAGGGATAGGAAGAGCTTCAAAGCACGCAAGGACATGAGAACTGTTTCCACACTAAAAAAAAATAATAGAGGTGCTCCTTCCTGCAATGCCTTTTCTGAGCACAGAGAAGGTCCCAAAGTTCACCTGCCCATAGATTTCCTTGAATGAGAAATAACACACAGAAAGTGGGTGTCTTCTTCCCAGAACACACTCCAGAGTGTTTGAGTATGTACCTTATCCTCCCCCACATTTGTTTGTTTTATCCATCTGTTATTGCCCCATATTTGATTATGAATTGAAAGTGTTCTCCTGGAGCTTTTTAAACTGAAGTGTTTGAATAAGGCTTGTCACTACAGGAAGGATGTAGAGGGCATCACATTCCCCAGCTGCCTCCCATCACCCTTTCCCCCTCTCTGCACCTCAGAGCCAGTGAGCAGCTCGAATGCAAACGGGGAGAGCTCTAGGCAGCTGCTGCCTCTTCCCTGTTTCTGCTGCCGAGCTGCTTCCATGCAGGAGGCAAAGAGTGGCTCTGTTGCTTGTTTTCAAGTGAGTTGAAGGAGTCTGAGGGCAAACAGAATGGTTCATTGGGCTCTGTCTAAGCCTACAGTGGCACATTAGTAGAGGGTGGATTCCCCCATCCTACACAGCCACAAAGGAGAGACAAATACGTGAAAAGGGGGTCATGTGGCTCCCTGATTCTCCCTGCCCCAGCCAAAATGCCTGGTTAAAGAAATTATCCTAATTTTTCCCAGATGAGTATCCCAGGGAACTGTGCACAGTCCTACAATGTATTTCTTCTGGAAGGATTTGCAGAAGTAGGATGTTTTGGCAGTACTCAAAAGTTTGGAAGTCCCCCCTTTCAGAGGACTTTCCAGGAAGGGGTGTCTGGGGGTGCTTTCCACTCCCTCTGCACTGGCTGAACTGACATATGAAATAACCTGTTGAAGTCTTGGGCTGAGAAGGAGCTTCCCTGCTCCAAACAAGTGCCCTGCAGAGCAAGCTAAAACTCTTCTGTTCGGCCTAAAGCATATCTCTCCACTGCTGCCAGAGTGTGACAAAAGCCATCAGGCTGCATGGCAGCCAGCAGAGCTGGGAACATCCGTATTTCTTGTGCACTCTTCTCGAGGGAGAAGAATATAAATCTTTTAAATGTATAGCATGTTTCTTAAGAAGCTGGGGGGGGGGTTCCCCCTCTTAATTACTCCAATAAGCCATTTGCATTTGATAATTTAACTGATATGGGGGCTGTTTCAGGTAGCAAATTTGCTGCTTTGTTCTTCACATGATGAGGAAATTTCATTTTAAAAACAGGTTTTCAACTTCAAAGTTTTATAACCTGACACTTGAAACACAGCACACACAAACCACCCGTGCTTCGCATTTTGGCCATTTGCAGAGCCCAAAAGCGGTGTGGAGCTGGCTGACAGTAAAGGGGATTGAAAAAGAGTTTCTGTGTGGGCTTCTGCTGCAGCCAGATTAGATGAGGGAATTAGAGACAGGGTGTGGTTCCCACCTAGAATGCCTCTCCTGCAGTTCACAGACCTTCACACTGTCTTATTAACACGCACTTCCCTCTCTCCTTCCAAATATGCAAACTGTGCCCTCTCCCAGGTCCCTCCTTAGCTTAAGGGTGCTGGCATGTTCTCTGCTGACTTTCTGGAACCCAGGGATTTCCAATTATTTCCACATCCTCCTCCTGTTTCTCTTCTGGCTGTGGTGTCTCTGGGCTGCTGGCTCGACTTCCCACTCCACAGGTCTCTAAGGCAAGGGCAAAAAGGCCAAAAATTAAGAGAGCAGACTGATACTCACACAAGGCAGAAGGGAAGAGGAACAAATAGAAATTGCCTGGGGCCAGATCTGCTTATTTTCTCTATCTTGCCCTTCTCTCCAAAAAAGGCAGCCTTCATCTCTCCTCAGGTTCTTGTTAAGTTTCCCAGCTATCTTTTATTCGGCACCCAGCTCTGTCTCCCTCAGTTTTTAGGAAGAGAGGCGGAGTGTCTTCTTTGCCTTTAGGCACAAAAGGCTGCATCAAGGTGAGCTACAGGCAGCATGTTTTATTAAAGCATGCGACATGACACAGTGCAGCACATCTGAGAAGTCTTGAATATACTATTGCAATGTCTTGCATTAACTGACATTCCCCCAGATGAAAAGTTGATCCCAGTCTAGATAAGCAATTACTGTAGATCCTGCACCTCAGGCCTGTCCATCACTTGGTCTAGCAATTCCCTCACTCAGTTATCATCTTGGCCCAACTACACAGCCCTAACTCACTCCCTTGGCTTTCCAATGCTTGTTTAAATACTTTTCCATTTTGCAGTGTATCAGAGATACTCCTCACTCCACACCTTTCAGACTAGAAAGCTTGTGGCTATAGGCAGTCTCCTCCAAGCCCTTCCCTGGCCAAGGCTACAAAGGACCTCCACCCTCTTGCTTGTGGTGGGTACTACTATAAACAACCCCCTTCACCCTGTTCCCAGGCAAAGTATTGCAGGGAGGGAAAGGGAAGGAAGGAAAAGGAGATAGCAAACTGACTTATTGTTCAAAAGAAGGGTGGGGGAAGCAAAGAGAAAAGCTGACCTGAGCTGCAAAGCTCTTTTAGTTTCCTCTTTCTCCTGTAAGGACAGTTTCTGCTGTTCCCACTCTTCCCCACCCCACTGCCCCACTCTAATCCAACTCCTACCCCTAATGGGAGGGGAAGAACTGTGCCTGCTTTTGCAGAAGTCCTGGCCTGATGCTTTTCTGTAGGAAGTCAGTCAATCAAAGCAGCACTTCCCACTGGCAAAGCTGGGAGTCTCATGAAGGGCTGGGGTCAAGTTCTTGATAGCTCTGTAGGTCTTTATACACTTATCTATTAGTTTGCCAGAATAAGATAGGAACCAAGCATTTATCTGGTTAATTGCTCCTTTCACTTTCTGCATTATTCCCATTTCAAAATCTGTATGTATACATTTGTGGGTCCTAACAATAGCATGTTTGTGTGATTCCAGCTGACCAAACAACAGAAGTTATTTATAACTACAGCTGACCGGACTTTGCTGTATTTGCATTTATGTAATTTTCCTTAGATCATTCATTGGAAAGTGGTCGTACTTTCATGTTTCTCACACGCAGAGGCCCTGTAGGTTAGCACACAGGAGATTAATTTTGGCAGTCTGCACCACCGGACTGCCTGAAGAGGAATTCTCACCGCAGCTGTCTGAACCAACAACCCGCAGGGGCTGGGGTGTTAGATAGCTGTTCTCAGTGCCACACCAGGCAGCAGGTGGCTGCAGTGGTAGTACTGATGGTTTTCAGATATAAAGCTTTGTAAAACTGGGACTGGTTTGTGGTTTTTACTTTTGACAAGGCTCACTGGCATTGAAGCGGAACAGTCAATGCCTGAGAAATTCCAAAATGAGTGAGTGGGATATTGAGAAGTGGCATTAATTAAAGAGGATTAATGACCATAAGGTGAAGCATCTTCTTAGACAGTAAACAGAGCCACAGCATGTCCATCCATGCTAATGGAACATCACTTCCCATCCACATAAATGCACTAAATTAAAAAACATTTTTAACATTTTCAGATGCTTCTCTGTACAAGCTTAAATGAGGAGAGGCATGAATTTACATGATGACAGTTCGGACACCAAAGGCTACCTCTTTGAAGCCATTCTACCTACAACCATTTCACATTATATGGAAGGCTTACAGTAGGTAGAACATTTTCTGTAGACCCTTCACTAGTTGATAATGCTATCCAGGGCAAATTCCTTCAAACAAGCATGCTATAACAAAAAAGACAATTTGCAAAATTCCTCGTTTCTATCTAGTAAGTAGAACAGTTTTCCACAAGGCTCCTACAAGGGGACTGAAGTTCAGAAGAGACAAGAGACACAAAAACAACTGCAATGTCCAAGATCTCCTCCTAGGGTTGCACATCAGGATTCAGAGCAGCCACATCGAGAAAGCAGCATATTTTACAGTGTATGCTGTATGAAATAGGCCTTACCACTAATCCAAGCAGACACATATCCAGCCAGAGCAGATCTACTAAATAAAGCCACAAGATCTTTTCCTTAAAATAGAGAGTATTAAGGAATTTGGTGATTAAAAATACACAATAAAACTCATAGCTGGCAGTAAACAGGACAGAAATGAAGTCATTGAGGTTGCATTCCTTTATCTTAAAGCAGCATAGGGCTTCCTACTTGGTACAGCCAAAATACCAGAGAAAAATGTATTGAAACATTTAAAGAAAAAACAGGGATCTTCTTTGGGGCCTTTGAATATTAACCTGCACTGATGAGGTTGTGTCCATGCAACTGAATAGCAGTGCTGTGTTCCAGAACAAAAACTTTTCCTACTTCCCAGGGGGTTATCTTTTCCTTTTTATTTTCATTTTTATTTATGGGAAATTTAGGCAGTTTCTGAAGAGTTCAGAAAAGGGAAGCCAGCTGGTATTGGGAATTCTGATATCACAGACATGGAATGCCACACACTTATTAGCCAAGTGTTTCCATCCCTCTGTATACATGACTCTTCCCTCAAGCTAATAATTTTCATAACCTTTTGCCCTTTCCATGGCATCATAGCTATTTAGTAATATTTACTTTTTTTCCCATCTTGTAAAATGTGTGACCCCATTGCCTTGCTAGTTCGTGGCTGATCCCCACGTAGATCAACTCAAACTCAAAGAGTAGTTCACGGAGTCTGTGTTCTCTGACATACTTTCTTCCAAGTATGTTAGTCAATACCCGCTAATGCTCCCTAAGGAAAAAGACATCCAAATGATTAGGAAGGAAGAGGAGGTGCCACAGCTTTTTAAAGCTGTTGTCTGGCGCCTTTATTCTCAGGCACCAGTCTCACAACTGAATTTTATGGAAGAGCTTTTCTCTTTTGAAAACCAGTGCCTTCTGGGCTAATACTGAGAACATTTACTTGGCACAATATCCAACATAGGGTTGTAATTAGCAGCCAGTATAGCACTTCTGTTGACCAAATAACCAGCTGAGTTTATTGCTGAGGACCTATTCACAATATTACTATCTACTAAAACTAGACATTATTGTAACTGCTATACATTCTAGGCCAGATAAAGTTCTATTCTCTTCCTCATGCCCACTCACAAGAACACTAGCTAAAGTGCCAATATTCATCAACAAGCTAAAGACTTTCTTTAGAGAAGAGCAGAAAAGATCCAGCTGCAGTATTTACATCAGAAAGAAGACTGAAGGTACTTTTATCCTAATCCCAAATGGAGAATGGCATGTGAATGATTTTTTTTCACCACATATATTAGAATGGATGACTGTGCAGAAGAGTTGAATTAATTAATCAACTTAAGTGGCTACACTTTCAGTAAGAGAAAAATATGTTGCCTAGTGACTGTTGAGAACTCATCTTGTAGAGAATAATGACAATTTAAGAATATAGTTTGTATTTCTTCACATCCTCAAAAATTTGTACTGAAAGAAAAACTGATTTGAAATATGCACACCTAATCTTTACTGATTCCAGAACTCTGTAATAGTACATGCTATACAATGTTTATTTTGCCAGGAAACACCAGGAATATGCATCTTCCATATTGCAAATCAGAACAGAAGCATCACAAACCTGCTAAAGCTTCACGTGGTGCCATGTGGGTACTTCAGAAGTTTTTGGTTTGCATCCTTTCTTCTCAGCATGGGGTCATCTGCAATCTCTGTTTCTGAGAAAGGTCTTTTGTGGCTCCTACTGCCTCTAGCAAGCTCATATAAGGGATCTGAAATACAGAAGCATACCGTGTGAATACAGTAAACCAGAGTAGAACTGCTATTATCTCTCTATTGCATTGGATTTTCAAAAGTGTGAAAACTTTCTTAGAAATCTTACAGGCTAAAAGAATGTATAGAATGAAGTGTAATACTGACCCTTAGTTCCTTTAACCTTGAAAAGAAAATGTAAAGAAACAATCAGCAGAAAGAAATGCATTTCTAAAATATTTCTAAAGAATCTGGACTTTACAGAATTTCTGCACTCCTTGGTAATCTTCTCTTGGTGTCAGAGTCTCTTCTTTATCTGTTAGAGATCAGTCCTATAACAGCAGAGGTATCATTGGATAGTCACTGATGATGTAGTAAAAGCAATGCAAATGCAATAATTTTCAGGTGAATGAAAGAATAAGAAAATAATAAATGAAGAAATGCTAAGTCTGGAAGTCATGTGTACATGTTGAAACACTACAGAGAGTATCAGCAGTAGCCAGATGCCAGGAGGAGCACAGACTAATTATACAGAACTTAATACACATACTTCCCTAGCCTGTATGGGATCTCAGGTGTTAAAAACATAATACTCAATCAGGGTGCTGGTGTTGCTGTTGGGATTTGAGGTTAGCAGTTCAGCTTTTAAAATTCAGCCCAGCTTTCACAGACTTCTTTCCTGGGTAGCGGGAAGAGAAAAAGAGAGCTGTGGGGAGGAAGCTGTACAGAACAGGACCTGTGTTCTTCTGCAGGATGCTCACACTATATGACACACTGCCCACAGCATTGCTGCTAGAGACATTCCTGAGAAGCCTGAAGGAATGCAATGAGCGTCTGGTAAAATATGCAGGGATTTCTGCAAGATTCAGGCCAAGCACTGAGCCTTTTCTTCCTGCAACATTGCTGCCATTTTGTTAGTTTGTTTGATAAAAACTGTAGTCATTCTTCCTGGAGGGTCAAAGCAACATAAAGGCCATTTAGGCTGCCCATCATGCATGGGAAGCCTTTGGTAGGAGATCCGCCACACAAATTTGTGTAGCACCTCTCCCTGAGCTCCAGAAGTTGGAGGAGAAACCATACGAGGCAGTGTTACAAACCTCTGAAGTATGCTTGGTCTTGTCTATCCCTCATCCACCACCAATACTAACACTGCAGATCTGTCCAATTTGGAAATAAAAGTTTAAAAGCCTTTCCACTCTCTCTGCTGACTTCTATGCAGCTGCTAAGCTTGTGCTCGATATGTTAAGGGTTTGGTGTAAATGGGGCTTATTTTGCATAAATGTCAGAAAATGTCCCATCCCTCCCTTTTAAAAAATGGGCAAAAGACCAAATATTTCTGTAAAGCTTTTAAAAACCTATAGTCTACAAAAGATCTTCTAAACTGAAATTGAACATTTTCAGAGAAAGCAGGCATTTTTCTGGGAGAATGTTACATTGTTAAAAATGCCGAGTTTAAAAGCTTTCAGATAATCCTTATGACTAAACTATACCAAAAAGTAGAGAGGACAATTCTGCATGAATTCTGCAGCTTCCAAATGGTTATAGGTTTCTTTAAAGATCTGCCTAACACAGGCAGCATAGTGTAGATTCTTAGTAGAAATGAGGATTAGTAACAGCATTGCACACAGTGATGAGTTTGTAACATACCTCATATTTATTTTGGTCTCAGATCCATCATGAGAAGAGAAAGAGCTTGTAATTTCTTGATGAAGTAATTTAGTGAATGGGGGGCAAAGAAAGTAATTTAATCACTGGCTTAAAGAATTTATGTGACAGCCATGCAGTTCTTTTATCCTCTGTTACACAATGTGTTCATTTTTTTTATGTCTAATGCTTTAACACAGCGTGTCACATTGCTAAACCCAAGATGTGCAGAAAACCCAGGGTCTCTGTGACATAGAATCAGGCTGCAAATGAATTAATTCCTCTTTGCTGCTTGGAATCAGGACTGGTAGGCACAGCTTTTCCCAAGTTTTTTTCACCCTGAACCACATAAGTGTACTCGAACATTTTCCGGTGGGCAACACAGTATCTCAGCAAAACTTGCACTGGGCAGTACTGAAGGGCTCCAGAGACAAGGTGGGGAATGGTTTGAGCTGGGCTCAGCACAATACTGACATGCTTTTCTCTAGGCAGTTGAAAAGTCTGGTGAAGAGGGCCACATGCAGAGCTCAATCAGACCACCTAAAAGGATGCTAGATCACCTTAAGAAAATGCCACAGCATAATTCAAGGCTACAAGTGGCTGGAATCTCAGTTTGAATCTACCCACTGACATCATTAGGAATATTCATCTCCAGCACCAGTGAATCTGGCTTTCTCTAGCTCCAAGACCTGCAGACCCCTCTGGAGAAACATTTAATAGCCATTTAGACATTTCTGGCCCATGGTTATTCTTTTTTCTGAAGCACAGATTGCATTCAGAAGCTCTTGGTTTGAAAATCACAGAAGTTGAAAATCAAGGATGAGAAGTAATCTAGTGTTACTACCTCTCTTCAAACACCGTATTTATCTTTCAGGCAAGAAAAAAATGAAGCATGAGACATCAGTGAACCAAGCCCCTTTACATCTCAGAGAAGATTACATGGGAATTCAAATGTCCTGGTATAATTCACAGATTCCTGAGTTCACATGAACAGCAGCAAAAGAGGAAAATTGCTCCATATCCTGTAGAGAGGAAATGAAAGGTATCAAGAAGAGAAGAATGTGCTGTGTGGTGCGAAAATGCTGTTTTGATTCCTGATGCTAAACATCTGCCACTTTTTTGTGTGGAATCACTTGACTTAGTGAGAGAATAGCATCTTCAGGATTGTGCAAAGCCTATTCCAGACTCGAGCTGTCTGAATTGGCAGCTGTGGGAACACCCACAGGAAGCATGGGACCCTGGAAGAAAAAGTGTAGGAGTACATCCTGTGGGGATAGATAAAAGTCAGAGCCGGGCTATGGGAACCTCTTCAGAACAAACATGCAAATACAGTTTCGCAAGTCAAAGTCCCAACTGTTTGTTTAGGGATTTTTTTGTTATTTGTTGCTTTTATTTGGCTTTCACAGAACAGGAACAGAAAAAGGATCTCAGAAAAAAAGATGAATGAAATCAAAACCTTAGATGTTTTCTCTATTGTTTGGTGTGAGTTAATGTGCTTCGTATGCAGCACCACAGCTTGCTTCTTTTGCCTTGCGATAGATGAATGCCATAATATAACTATTTCTGGTCTACCGAATTTGATAGTCTGTCTCCACACACAGCTGATAAGAGTAGTGCTAGAGCAGAGCTGTCTGTAATTTCTCACTGTCACTGTTTCACAGACAAATGCCTGCTCTCATCCATATGAAAACTTACAATTACCAGCTATGAAATTGTTCATCAGCAAGAGTAACAATGGGAAAAAATTTAATCTATTTCTTAGTAATTAAGTAAGTGCTCTAAGTCACTGAAATCAAGTGGAAATCAGTGCCATGCAAACAGGCGGCTTCCCATGAATACCAACAGGTGACCTAGAGACCCTCTGCCATAAGGGCACATGATCCCTTGTACTCTCATAGTTGTAGTAATATGCTCATCTTTCTTCTTACCTTTATATGCCCTGCTGCATAAAACTAGATGGATTTATTTTTATCTTACCTGGATGACATTTTAATTTAAAATTTGTGCCCGATATTTTTCTCAGTCTTTCAGCCAACTTTCTGTTACTTGTACAAATGGTATCCTGCAAAATCGATGCCTGCAGATTGATTACATATTGTGTCAATTATTATTTCCCTTTGTGTCTGAACATTCCTAATTCCTGTATCACTGGGAAGGTTGAAAAGGAGTTTTAAGTTGGCTTTCTGCCTACTATCTATTATTTCTTGTGTGACACATGCTGTATGTTCTCTTGTTCTTTTTACTTTCCTGAGTAAATAATCCTAATCTTGTCAATTTCTTCCTACAAGGAGTATGTTCTCTGCATTCTCTGATATTTTCACTACCTGCCTGGGGTTTGTCTCTAGTTCTGTGCCTGTCTTCTTTTAGATGGGGTTACTAAAATGAAATGCAATAATCAAAATGAGGACATGGCATCTTAGATGCAACATGTAATGCTCTCCATGTGATTGTCTACCCACTTCTAACGTGCAGTCTAACAAGTCATTTTTTCTGTCACAGACCCAGAACAGACATTCACTGTGTTGTCCATGATGACTCCTAGGTCTTCTTGTTTCCCAGGAGGTTGCTACTACATTCAGAACCCATTCATATGAAAGAGTAATTTAAAGTGTATTTCCATGTCTTTCTGTTGTTAGTTTCTTAAACAAAAAAACAAAAAGAAAAAAAAAGAAAGAAAGAAAGAAAGAGAGAAAGAAAGAAAGAAACCACCAGCTCAGTAGAAGTTTAAAGAAGTAAACATTTTACAAGTTATCATGCAGTGTGGAGAATTGGTGACCATCTCTCAAAGCGCCTTTTGATTCCCCAAATGCTGATGGGAAATATTCTGGAGGCACAAATAGACTGCAGATGTTGGAGAATACATCTTAGAATTCTGCTGAACATATTACCCTACTGGGAGGCTGTTTCGAGTCTCCAGGGACATTCTTCTGAGAGCCCAGCTGATTGTCTCATATTGAAACAACATGTCCAAGATACATTCCAAGTAAAAGAAAATAGAACAGGGGTACTCTGACCAAATATAAATCATGGGGCTAAAGGGCAGTTTATCTTCTTTCTTTCTACCATTCCTTTTCTCCCCCAATGAATACTCCCCCCAGGGAAACAGACCACTGGGTAAATGACTGCCAAACATGATGACTCAAACATTAGGCACTGTCCCCAAGTGCTTCACAGATGGTGTCTGGATGGGAAACCCAGAGCTTTCGGCACCATAAGCCTTGCTACTTTTTTTTTTTGCTCTTTTTTTTTTTAAATTCACTGCAGCATTACTTCTGATCTTATGTCAAGCCCTTACAGCACTGTTACCCCCCACAATGAATTCTGATCCTGACCTTATAACAACCAATGTCACTGGCACATAAAAAAGATAGGAGAGAAATCCTAGCAGAGCTAGGGGAGTGGGGAAAAAAAAGCTAAAATAAACATATTGCTTAAAAGATTATCTTGTGTCTAATTGAAAAAAAAAATACTAGCGTACATTTAAAAGGAAGAGTCTGCAGTAAAAGACAGGCATACTGTGAAGTACAGTACATTAGCACAATTGCATAACAGTAGGTACTATGAAAGAAAATGTTCTCTGTACAGTTTTTACTGGTCTGCTTCTTTTTGTGGAATCCTGTTTGTTTCAGTAAAATCCTGTTCCTTTCAGTTTGCTTTATGTTCCCCAAAGCTAGCACATCTTGGGATGCACATCTGGACATGGGCAAGCCTGAAAGCAATGGCATATTTCTGTGCTTCTCCAGTACTGTATGTTCACACTAGACACTGAAAAAGTCCTCTGTGAAAAAAAAACCCAGCTATTTTTCCTCCCATGAAGAGAAGCTCAAGAAAAGCCCTGTAAAGGCTTGCAGATTATGCACAATGAATCAAGCTATCACAACCCTAAACAAAACGTCGTATCATGGGAAATGTGAAATAGCCCTTCCTTTCTCTCTCTCCCTGTCTCACATACTCATGAACATACACACTCGCACACACACACAAACCCAGCTGTAAAGGATAAAAAAAGAGGGATTGCACATTAAGAACCAGGTCCAGCACGTATGTTTTTATTCCTCTTCCTCCTCTCCCTTTTTTTTTAAGGTTTACCACCAGTATCATCCATAAGAAACAAAAGAAGAATTGTTTACTCCAACTGGAGAGGAGAAATAACTAGGTATTTTTGTGGGTTTCATTATGTTTCAAAAGTTATGTAGTAATTCATTGAACTTCTCCCATTTACACAAACTCAGCTGAGTAGTAATTCAATTTAAATCAATGGAGTTATTTGAGCATGTGTATAAAAGAGAGAAAATTCAGACATTTTGCTTCCAGATTCAATGTAAAAGGTCCCAGGATTAAAAGCAGCAAGTCTTAGGTCAGCTGATTTCTCTGTTTTTTAAGAAGGAGCCTCTGATAAAAGTTGATAGCACTATGCAGAGCCAATCTCCCTGAGCCCTAGGTTTTATGAGCTGCATGAACCCTTGCAGCACTCTGCCTGGTGGACCAAGCCAGGGTCACAGACACTGACCGCCATGGGGTTTCTCACTTGGACACAGTCACTTCAGAGTCATTACACCTGGAAATAGACACTTCTTAAGAGCCAGCTGGTGAACTGCTTAGGAACCAACAGTGTAAATCAGCAGAAAACTAGCCAGGTTTCTAAAATGTGCCTGGCAGGCAGTTTTCAAGCCCTGCATGGTTTTGGAAGCAACTTTGTCAAAATTGGACCCTCTCCACAAAGTGCTTTGATGTTGATGAATCGGTAAATTCCAACGAAAACTTGTTTAGTCAGAATTTTTCTGACCAACTCTACTTCCTCCTCCTGCCAAGCCTATTTACTAATTCTCAAACTTTCTGTATGGCTCCAGGCGAAGGTTTTCTGCCAGGACCATCACAGCAGCAGACCCCTGCGCTCAGGGGTCTTCAGGCATAGGTGAACACAGGCACTCGCCCACCAGGGTCCTCCCCTTTCATGTCCCCATGGGAGGGCAGCACCATGCAGCAGCACAGCTCTCAGCCTCCCTCCCTCTCCATCCATAGCACAGCTCCATCCAGTTAGGGAGTGTCACAGCAGCATTAAAAGTAGACTCCCACTCCTGATGCCTGGCCCCGTATTGAGTCCAACAGTCAGTAACATCCATTTACACATTTAGAGTCACAGCTACTGTTGTGAACTTGAGTCCAGCGTGGATGTGGGTGAGCCAGTGTGTAAAATGGGAGGGAGGCTGGGAGAGAATAGGCCAAGATTATATTAAACCGTTTCCATCCCAGGTTTGCAAAAACAATGCGTTGCGCTGAGACGAGGTGTTATTTTCTGCTTTTAAGTGTACCCTCCCTTTCAAGTTTTTCTTTCTTAATAAAATATCTGAGGTCATGCTATTGTCATTAGAGCTTGGCGAGCGCTCAGCAGCTGTCACCGTGGCAGCAGGAGTGTGCCTGGTGCCAGTCCCCTTTGTCACGACAGCCTCAGCAATGTAAGGAGAAGGGCCTTGCAGGATGCAGGACAATACTGGGAAGGAAAAGGAGGGAATCCTCGACCTTGGGACAGGGCCTGGTGGCAGACTATTGAACTCTGCGCGTCTCGACAAACCACAAGGAGTAAAAATTCTTGGAAGCTGCAAAGGTTGCAAGTGAAAACAAAAGATTCTATCGTGTAGGAAATAGAACAAAATGCAGAGAAATTTGTTTTGTTTTCAGAGATAAAATAAGCAAATAGCACTCTGCAAGGGTCAGGAGCCCTGCGCCCTGCATGCAGCACTCACGGCAGGGAGGAGGGCAGAAATGCTGGATTGAATCTGGAAGCAGGTAGGAAAGTGCTCTGTACCTTTCCAAATCTTGCACCGTGGGCAAGGGACTCCCTCACAAAAAAAAGGACAATGATGGTCTCTAATAGAATCTAAAACATAAAGTCATCTATCCAAACAAAACCCTGATGATGTAATACAATCAAATAATTGCCTTTTGAGCCCATGGCTGAGGCAACAGATAGAAGCAAATGAATCACCGCTACTGAGCTTTGCCAGTTGGGCCATTAGAAAAGCCTGGTGTGGGATAGCTGGCACCAATTTCCTTACACTTCAGCTAAAGCGAGAGTAAAGCCTGCACCCATAAGTGGCTGCAGGAACAGACGCTGAGGGTGGTGTTATTGGTCCATGTAGACTTGTTAACTTAATAAATGTTTCACAGCTGACATGTTGAAGTATTTTGACCCCTTTTTTTTATTTGTGTTTATATCAGCAACACCCAGAAAAGTGGCCTGGACTAGGAGCTGCTTAGCTATTGCTTTCCTGCTCGCTTTTGATCTGAAGATCCACTCCAGAATTGCCAGCAATTGCTAACCCACACCTAGGAATCCGTGCTGTCTCTTTTGCACCAGAGATCCCAGCGTACTCTGTATGCACAACTTTCACAACATTGTGGGTGTTCCTTTAGGACAGGAAGTGAAGAAATAAATCACATGCCAGCAGAATCACCGGTGGAGCTCTGGGCTGGTGGGATGCTACCCAGGCTGCAATTTGGCTGAGATGCCTGGGCCAGCACCCCTGTATTTTGAAAAATACCATGGTGTTTTGAATGACCACAAGTAGCCAGAACCTCAGCTTTATTCCTTATCCAAAAGAAAAATACCTTTTGGAGCAGAAAAGCCCCGCAGCGGGTGAGCAGGACTCACAGTGCCACCTGCTGAGGCACCAGGGCTGCTCAGGGCGGCAGCCGACGTCCCTCCAAGAGGCTGGGGAAGGCTTGGCTCCATGGCCGTTGCAGCCAGCCTGGTATTAGCACCAGCTTGTCCTGCCTAATTTCCTACGTGTAAAAATCTCCCCTTGGGGAAAAAAAACAAAAAAAAACAAAAAAAAACCCGCACCTCGACAGACGCGAGGGTGGAGGCACAGGGTGCTGTGGCACTGTGGGAAGGCAGCAAGAGATTGGGGTTTGTGACGTGAGAAAGATGCTCGCCTTTCAGCAAAGGTTTGGGTCACAGCAGTCTGTCCCAGCAGCCAGGCTGGTTATTGCCCTGAGACAATACAACTTGTTCTTTTTCTTTCTCTGTAATTTCACAGCTTCCAGTCCCTGCTGGAGTCCTTCATTCCCCTCCTCCCCACACTCTAGACTGTGGATCCATTGAAAAAAGATGCTGGTAAAGCTCCCTCATACTTAAAAGGGGCGGTTAATTACAACAGAGCAAGGACACATCTTTTAACCAGCTCCTTTTGCCTTTTCCCCATCCTCTCCCTTGTCAGTATGGGACTGCAAGTAGCTAAGACCGAAAAAAAAGAGCATCTGATAGAGAGTTCCCCCCCCTCCTGCTAGCGTTGTGTAAGTCAGTCACCAGTTCCTAGCAGCTCACATCCAGTAACAGCAGTAGGACCGACTCACATATTCCCTGACAGCAGGTGCATTATTTGCCTGAGCTATTTCCAGCATAACAGCCCTCACGTAGACTGTCCCTCTCTAGCATGATACCACTATCTGAAATGATACAAAGCATCCGTAGAAGGGGAGAGTGTCCCTGGTGCATTCAATAACAGACAGGAATGATGCCAGGACGTGAATAAACATGGCTGGTTTTGTCTAGGCTCAGGTATTGTAAGCCTTTCAAAAGAGCATGATAAAACCTCAAAAATGAAGCAGGAAGGTAAACATACAGTATCTTCCTTGTGAGGGTAAGCAAATCGCATGGACAATCTACAGAATGAACTGGTGCCGGGAAAGAGGGGGGTCCAGTTGGTGGGCAACAGAGACATTGCATATTCTGAAGTGACTTGGGGAATGTGTGTGTGACAAGTATTTTTCCAGGCATGCCTACAGCAAAGAGGTTCACATGGTACTCACAAACCAGCCATCCTTTTCCTTGTACCCTGCTTAACCTTATTTATGCTTATCAACTTTTCCACTTTTTTTTACATTACTAATAAAAAGAGAAAAAAATTCAGTTTCTCGGCTGCTCATAAACTCTTCTACAACCTTTCTGTGGAGAAGAAACAGAAGGGGGGAGGGACGAGCAAATGTGGCATTGGCTCTGTGACTGTGGTTTTTGTTTCCATAAACCTTAGAGCACAAGAATGCATGAGATATTTACACAAATCTTTCCACAATTCCTGTGGCCTTTGGGAGCATTGCATTTGCATGACTTCACCACTGTGGCTGGTTTGTGCTTTCTCAGCAGCATTGCCTGCAACAGGGAGCAATCCTGGCCATTCCCAGTAGTTCTCCCTCTCCACCCTCAGATACGATCACACCAGTGCATGTTTAATAAAAGCTGTTAATGCAGGAGTTCCTGTCCTGCTTGTTGTCCAGTTTCCCAGGGATGGTACAGGAAGTTTCCCAATTCATCTCATAAATACAAAAAGAGAAAAATGTTATACTCAGAGAAAGTGTTGGTCATTTAGATCTTGAGGGAAATGGCAAGGGATATGAGAGGGAGGTGGATGCTTCTGAAAGGTTACCGAAGTGAGGTAGAAGTAAGTTCGTCAAACACATAAGGAAAAATGTAAAACATAACTTTTGCATCAAGTCACCTTATGCCTATTTGCCCTGCATCACAGGATGGTGATCCTGAGTGCCATGGAGACAGTGTCTCCCAGTGAATAGGCTACTGAATAAGAACTTGGCTACTGGGGCTCTGTCCTCTGCTGCCCTAATCGAAGACTTCCAGCAATCACTTTAGTCTGTCTATACTTCATTTTCTCAAGCTAATAAAGAGATGTTGCTCAACCTTTGCAAAATAATTAGCACAATGTGTCAGTGCACAAAAAGTGCTGTGTGAGGACCAAGGCATTTTTTTCACTGAATGGGAATATCAGGTCACTCAACGCACAGGCTGCCAGTTGGGGAAGCAAAGCCACGATGTCTACAAGGCAAGGTGGTCTTGCCCATTCTCACTGTTGCAGCTGTGACCATTTGGCTGTGGTAGCCCTGGCTTCTTTAGTGCTAGTAAGTGTCTTTAAAAGGGAGGTTGCATCCTGGGTGTTTGTTCTGGAGGATTTGAGGGGGGAGGCTAGCGAAAGAGAGCACACGCCGCAACGTGTAAGTCTCAGGACTTTTGCCATGGACTTTACAGGGCAGCCAGGTTGCTTGAAACCGTGTTCAAAGCCATGCCGCATCTCTCTTCCCCACTCTGGCTGAGCCTGCGGGAGATCCAGCCTAGAGGCAGAAGTAATAGCAGATTCATTTGCAGGAGTTTAACACTTGATATCAGAACCAGTGTGCAATGACATAAGGCAGAAGCATAACCACAGACGGCTTGTAAAAATTCAGCTTTGTCCCTCGCAAGCGAATCCATAATTAAAACTGCAGCTATAGTCCATTGTACTTATCCAGCAGGAGGACTCACTCCTGCTACCACTTGAGTCAGCAAGTTTCTCTATTTACAGTAATCCTTTACTTTGTCTTTCTTTCATTATTATTAAAACAATTTAAAACTCTTTAATGTCAGCCAAATGGTGTTTCAAATTATATTTTCCAGGAAAAAAAAAAAAAAGACAGTTGAGTGTTCAGAGGGGAATACTTAGTTATGTTATAGTTCAGCCTGAGACACTCTGGTGACTCTTAGAAAGTGTTGAAATTACAGGTTCATGACGTACACAGTGTTGAAACACCATGTTACTGCAACACTTGGTCCAACACGAACTTGCAATTTCAACACTTCCTAGGTCTTTTGTAAAACCCCATAACTGACCAGAACAAATGTAAATTCCCAAAAAGTCTAAAGCAATGTGCTGTACAATAGCACAGAATGGAAAACCCATTTAATTTCCAGCACTGCTACCCTTACATAAGATAATCATTCTCAAAGTATGTTTAATTTGTAAAAAACCTGTCATCCAGGATTAGCTACTCTCACAGCAAGATACTGGTTTCAAGGCACAACTGGCCTGATCTGGTATGGTAATACCTGTAGTCTTCCAACTTGTTAACTTTTTCCTTGGTGTCACAAAAAATCCAGCAGCAAAGTACCTGCCTCAGCCTAAGCAGCAACCTCCAAAATGTGCCGTCCTGGAGTTTAAAAGAGACCATAATAACAAAACATTAAATACAGGGATAAAACCTTCTTGACCAAAGGGAAGCTGCAATTTAAAAACACAGCAAAATTTGATATTTAAAAATACACCATGGCACTATTTCAAAATATCATTTGTTATACAAGCAGGAGGCAGCAGAGCAGGCAGGATCCTGGCTCGCACGGTGTTTGTTTTGAAGATGAGGAGAGTACAGGATTTGTGCTCGACCTCTTCACAGGTTACACTTAGCTCATTCGGTTTCATTTACAAAAGAAACGAGTTTTCACTCAGGGGAGCTGCTGAGAAACAGCTTTATGCCCCAGCTCCTGAAAGCAGCTCAGATGAGGAGACTCCCACACCAGAAGCCAGCAGAGATGCAGCCACCTGGAGCGCTTGGCAGGATGGGGAGGGACACTGTGAGCAGACAGAGGATGGTCCATGTGTGCCACCACTCAGGGACAGTGAAAGAGACTGAGTGAAACAAACCCTCGGGCTGAGAGTCCACACGAAAGCCAGGTCTCACTTGGGGGTTAAGTGGGACTGGCGGGGATGTTGGCCTGCTGGAGGAGTCCCACCACTAGCATATATCCTCTTCAGCACTTATGCAAAGCGCCCTCTGATAGTGGAGATGAAATGGGAGTTTTAACAATACATTTCCTTTTGTTTATCTGGCTCTGTTCTGAATATTTAATGCTAATTTTAGCACTTGGGCAGTTGGGAAGGGGCAAAACAGAATAAACATGTTGTGTGTGTTGGGCTGTAAATATATAGCCCCCTACATACCAGCCTGGGTTTCTCTGCATCAATCAAAGCTGGAATAACAGCAGAAACAGCAGTTTTGGTGTTATATACTACTACAGTTCTCACTTATTTTTAGAGAACATAATTTCTTAAGATAGCAGAGGGCTTATTTGGAAAATCGTGATAAATTATAATAGTCTCTCTTCTCCGCAACTTCTTACAGAAGCTGCTTTTTTTTGGACTGTTGCACTGTGCTGCATACTAGGAGGAAGGTACTTATGATAGGATTTATTTGTAGCTGTGAGCCAAAATACATATTGCCTTAGACGAGAGTCAGTATTATCACAAAGAACCATGCCGACTGGGGTTTAACGAAATTGGACCTGGGTGTCAGATTTTAGCTTGGTAAAGTTAGCAGCTGGGATGAATTGGACCAGAAATGTGCTGTGTAACAGGATTTCACTGGAATCCTTGTGCAAAAAAAAAAAGTATGTGGAATATGTCACGCTAGCAGTTGACAGTGTAGCTGCAACACCAAACATTAAATAAATAAATTCCATACGTAACACAGGCACAGAAAAACTTTTCAGGAAAGCGCCTCAGAGCTGCATAGCCTCGCGTCTATAAATCTCCATTAAATCAGTTTGAGTGGGGCGAGTGTTAGAGACAGAGCTGCCAGAAATAGCTCTTTTCCTGCANAGGGGTGGGGGGGAAGAGAGGCAAAGGAGTTGAGCTGGAGGAGGCGGGGGAGCTGTGAAAGGCATCTCATAAAAGTCCCATTTGTTGGAAGGCTGCAGGAAGTGGAGGCAGCTTTGGCACACGTGTCCACGGTGCTAAATTAACTGTTAACACAAATAATCAAAGTGCAAGGCCCATCAAGCCGCTGGCGCCAGCAAAATGAGGGAGCGGCCAGGTCAGCGCTGCCTCTCGAGTGAGCCGGCTAGCAGGTGGAGACCAACCAGGGACTCAACAGGATGGAAGTGCTTACAGAACACACTGACCCACTGACAGAGGAAAACACCGCTGCACTCCTGCTTTCCAGCTATTGTGTGCAGAGCGTCTTGCGTGTGTATTTTTATTTTGCATTTATTTCTTTCTTATATTTTATGTAATTTTTTTCCTATTTTATTTCTTTTTTAAAAAACGTTTTGCAGCAAGTCGCTGCAGTTGAGAGCTTGGACACCCCAGGGTGGGCTGTAGTACAGCTCAGCCTTTATTTGGCAGCATTGATAGAGGAACAGCTGAGCAGGACAAAGGAAGAGTTATCGGGCGCAAAAGCACCACCGATTGCCCTCCAGCGCTACCCTTTGGAAGAAAAAACACTGCTGTTCAGAAACAGATGCTGAAAAGCAATGTGGGCAGGGGTATTTCTACCTGCTTCGTTCTCTCGCCCTTGTAGAGAGTCCACAGCCCCATTCTGTACCGCAGATATGATGCAGATACTTTGGTAGGTATCATGGCAAAGCAGCCACCCCGGTAGTGAAGCACAGAAACCCACCACAGCCCACACTGCTCTGTGCAGAGCAGAGGCAGACATACTCATTCCCACTGAGTAGGATTAGACTTATAAGCAAGCAGGACTGCTCCGACGATCAAATTTGGACATGCTGAAGTTCACTGAACGTCTCAAAGAATCGCATTGTATTGTTCTGTGGAAACAGAAGTTGCTCCAACTATCACCCTGCTCCGCTCTCGGTGAGGTAGCTCGGTGGAAAGGCTGCCTGGTGAGCGGCTTCCACCACACCGAAATAGTAGGAGTGCTGTGCCAGATTCATTGCCTGCTTCGCTCAGCTTCCCAACACAAGACAGCTGTAAACCCACTTTAACTGCCCCATAAAGCCAGGTTTACAATTACTTTGCACGACCAAAGCACTGCAAAGCAATCACAGTGCAATGGTGAATCAGGCCCTGGAATTACCAGGATCTCTTGCCTCCTTGCCCAGGTACAATACAAACAGCTACAATAAATCAAATGTGTATCATATACATGTGCTATGTACGTACATATTTACATCACACACTTTGCTTTTGTTGGATATACATGTATTCTCTACAGATACAGACGCAGGCGCGTATATTCACAAAAAAAAAACTCTTGCAGTTTTAAGGTGTTACAGTAGAAAGCATGCATCATTGCTTAGCATAAAATATGCTTCAGAAAACAAAACCTAGAAATGAGCACTCATCCTGAATCAAATTACTTATAAAATATAATGGGTAGTATGATACAAAAAGGCATCATTTCAGTGAGGATACACATCTTCAGAGCATCTAAACCTTAATTATGCCTTTAATTCATAATTGAAAGTACAAAAATCTCATGTATCTTTAAGAAACTCTCATTAAATTTATCTCAGCCAACAGATAGCAAAATGCCTTATAAAAATATGGAGGAGGGGTATATAATCTTATCATAGGCCATAGTCATTGCTTTTAGTGAAGAAGTTACCAATAAATAAAATTACAAACAAAACCATCATTAAGTGTGGCAGTAATATTCACACACCTCCTAGAAATAATGTTTTAGTGAGGCTTAAATTTATAGAAATTATATGTAATCTTCCCTATATTCCATAGAGTCACTTTGACATCTATCAGATACAAAGTCTGTGGTCGATCCAAAGATCTACCACAGTTCTAACAGTATTTTAGACCAGTGCCTTTAATATAGGAGATCATCCTTAGCTAACTTTGTAAACTTCAACTGAACCGTAGCCAGCTGCGTGATCTGTACAAAGAACATTCAGGAACTTTAGCAGCAGACATCTGATGTGATCCAAGGAGCAGGTATAAAGATAATTTGCTCGTAAGTCAGTCAGATTTGTGTAGGCTTTTACAGGACAGGAAAAAGTAAGATCTCTCAGGAAAAGAAATGGGAGAGAGACAGAGACAGAAGAACAGAGACAGAGAAAGAAACAAAGAGAGAGCAAATAATACTGTCATAGGCCAAAATTACTTATGATTACCCTTTGCCCCCTTCTTGATAAGGGTTAAACCAACTTCACTGAAACCTTCCATGTGTAAAAGTCAACTTGACACAGACAGAATTTTTCTACAAGGGGAATGGGCAAAGTTACAAAAAACTGAGAGCTGTTACTTACACCAGAGGTTAGGTGGCCTCTGTTGTACATGTCGCTATCAGGTTTACCTCTATGGACACATTATGTCCTCCCTTAAAGATATCATTGTATGTGAGTGGGTGGGCAGGTGGGTGGGTGAGTGCATGCGTCAGAGGTGGCAAGTGCTATCACAGCTACCAAATTAATCCAAAAGTTATAATTACTCTGAAAAATGGAAGCCAAGCACTTCCTGAGTAGGCAGGAAAAGGCTAATTGCGAATCTTAAAGACTAGAGACTCTTTGTTAATTGAATAAGAATATTAAAAGAAAAGCCCATTAAACAAAATGTGTACGATTACGAGCCCCTTTTCTGACCCTAAGCCAAGTTAGAGAAAGAATGTCATTGTTACAGTTTGATAAAAACTATTGAAGATACAAAGAAACCAAGACAGAAAAAACAAAGTTCCAGACATATAAAGATGAGATCGCTCCAAACACATCAAGGTTGAGTAAGAGCTAACTTGGCTTCTGTCCTACAACTAATAAATCCAGCCAAAATTTGTTATTAGAGTTTTCAGAGTGTATTATAGTTAGCACTAGCTGTGTAATGTTTAGCATAGCCATTGAAATGGCTATCCCTTTTCCAGTATGCCCATTTGTAAAGACACCACAGCCTTGGGTCTGGTGCTCCCTGCACCCAAAACTTGGGTAGGGCTCTCCACAGCACTTGTCTCCATTCTGTGCCTCCTGCTGCTTGTGGGACCTGCTGAAGTGTGGCTCTGCTTTATTTTGGCCTGGGTTTCCTTCCAAAGAATACTCTGGCATGAGAAGAGCAGTCCAACAAGAATTTGGGACAACTGAGCCAAACTCCTGTGAGAAAACATGGGCATGGGGGCAAGCAGGTTTCCTGCCAAGTGATGCAGCATATATCACTCTGACCCCACTGCTGATTTACACCAGTGTGATAGAAGAATGACCGCCCCACACCCTCCTTTGCAAATTTATATTTCTGAATTGTCTGTCCTTTCAACTGCCAGGAAGGGATTTCTCTTCCACACTGCTCAAAGCAAAGACAGCAAGAACAAGACCCTCACTTCTGCATGAGGGAGGGCGAACAAAAATTCCTGCTTCTCTTTACAAGGACCTTAGACAAAATAATTCAGGCGACTGCTGTAGATCCAGACTGGGAAGGAAACCAATCACTTCTTCACACATAGGAAAGAATGTCTCCTAGCCTGAAAGAATAAAGGTTGGATAAAAGAGGAAAGTGAGCCTGGGCCCATTTGAAAAGCCTTAGCATGGGGTTCAGAGGGTTTTTTTATTAACTAAGAGCTACACGTGAACAACACCAACATCTGTACAGGAGAATCATAGACATTCTCATTCCACCCATTTTTTCTGTTCTTAGTAAGACTCAAAATACCCAGAATAGGAAATATCAATGCAGCGAGAGATCCAAAACTGTAACAAACAAGGAAGAAAGAAGCAGTAACGGCTTACCAGAGACAAAGAAGTGGGTGGGAAGACACAGACAAAGTATTCTGTGCAGAGGTATGTTCCTCCCACTCCCCATTATTTGTTTAAATCATTTCTGTGTACCTTTTGCAAAGTCAGTTCTAAACTCTCAAGAACCCAGAGTTGTATCTGGAGAACACACAGTGTAACATGGCCAGTACATTTCAGAGCAATCTGTGATTTGGCCCTTATCTTCCACAAAGTAAAGAATACCCAGTCTGTGCAAGAAGAGAGTCACAAGTCCCATATGACACCAGCACTGTGTAATGCCCATCCCTAATGAAAGCTCTTACATATGATCACTGGCAACCAGGTTCCTGAAGCACAGGGGTGCACAGACTGCAGAATTAGTTAGCACAATTTGGGATGGAGGCCATCTACCAACACACTTTCTCAAGTACAAAAAAAAATGCAGTGGTCTTCCGCTGCTTATTTCTGTTACTTTCCTCCAGTCTTTTTCCAGACAATATCAGTGAAGCTTCTTCCTCTACAGGGTACTACATGCTTGGAAAGATCAATGGCCTCCCAGATACCATGTATCTTAACATTGGAAGTTCTCAGACTTATACTAAATCCTTTCACTTAACTCATCCAAACAAATGTCAGTTCATTCAACACACCATCTAATGCAAAGAGATTTCCAGATCTAGTTCTATGCAAATTTTTGCCAGCTTCATTCTGACACAGCATCATGCACCATCACTTGCTCAGACTTTACAAGCAGTAGTCATGTTAGTGCTGTATGGCACCAAAGCAAACTAGCCCTGGGTCCTTCCCCCACCCCCAGGAGGACTAATTATCTCAGCTGTAGAGCTATACCAAAGCTTTCAGATCCCAAGCTAGCTCATCTGATGGTGGTTCAGGGATTTCTACACTGCTTTACATTAGAGTTATGCACTTTCATACCCCTACCCTTTCTTACAGACATGATTGCCCATAAATGCAAAGGTCTGTGGACACAACCAAATTGCCAGATAATAAATCTAAGAACACCGAGAGGTCTGACAGCAAGCCTCCATCTATGCAACTCACATCCATGTGGTAACAGAATAAGCATGTATCTCATGTCAGCAAGTTAATATAAGGCTCACTTCTCCAATTTAGCTTTCTCACAGCAAAGATGAAGTGACACTGGCACACTGGTACCAGTCCAGAACTGGAGATACAGAGCAGGTAGAACCTTTTGCTGATACAGAGAGAGGCAAAAGCCAAAGTGAGATACTCAAAAGGCAGCTCCTGTCCCAGCACAGAAAGGCTGACTGCAAACCACCATTTACTTCATTTCCATCTTCAAAACAGGCAGTTCTCGAACTACTGAAGAACTCCCTGTTTCATAACCTAGGTGTCCACCTACACTAACCTAATGCGGTTTGCTGCATTTAGTTTCCAGGCTACATGTGATCCTAGACTCACACAATAGGCAGTACTTAATATTGCCCAAGTGGCCTTAAATAATCCTTTCATTTTCAGTTGCCATTAATCTATGAAAGGAAAGAAGAGGCCGCCTGAACTAGCACTTTCTCAGTTTGTTCAGTCATGAACTGGTTCTTCTCAATGGAATTGTGCACAAGCAGTAAAGATAGCTATGCGGGGGGTGGGGGGGAGCAGGGAGGAAAGAGGCTTTTTACCCCTGAGGGCTTTTCCTCTTTCCTCATAGTTTTCTGCATGATATAGCTCCTCTTTTCATTGCCCAGCAGGGAATCCCAGAGGCCAGAGGCAAATTTTCCCTTTGGTCTTAGAGCATTCATGATGGATTCTTGTTTTAAGAAGAGGTTATTAGTTGTTTGCTCTTGAGTATTATATCATCACCATTACAGCAAAGCTGGTCTCATTCTAAATTTCATTTATTCTTTGGCACGTATGAGATATCTTGGGTTACACAGCTAACATCCTTTTATGCACCAAAGTCAATTAAAACCTTTCCATTGCCTTCAATAGTGCCAGACGAAAAGTTGCAAAGGTGCTGAAACAATGATCTCTTTGGGGCTTAATTCTGCTTCCACTGGTAAAATTCCCTCTGACTTTGACAGGAGTTGCTTTAAGTCCACTGATTTAAACAGCTTTTTAGAAACCATGAAACTATTCAGTTACCACGTAAGCTTATGCTTAATAAGGAATGGTCATAGCCCTTGAAGTCTGTTTATGTTGTACCTTATTAATAGAAGATATCACTTTAAAATGTCTTGGCTACTGATTGTTTTTTCACTACTTATACTATAGTTCATATAAGTTACTGTAGAAGTATCAAAAGATACAGTATGTAGAGAGATATCCAGTTAGGGACAGTATCTAGTTGAATTTTTAAAACATCATAGTGTTTCCAAGTTCTTGATAAATAATGGAACATTGCTGATCCTGATCAGAGATTTCACCAGTGAGGGCTTGTACCTATCTATTACCTTATACAGCCATTTTCAGCCCTATTTTTATCAAAGTTTCACAGTTTGGGAAAACATATCCTAGCCTCATCTCAGTACTTAACTTCCCCAGGTTCATACAGCAAGCAAAAGATTCCTCTGATGCTTTTCCAGTTTTGTAGTAACACTGATGTGCAGGAAAAGATCCATTATTCAAAAAGACTCTGTAGTAGCCATATGCATGGACTAAACGTTATTTTTATCATTTTTCTTTTTTTTCAGTAAGTCTTTGCTTAATAAATTACGATATTTAATCATGTACACAGAAAATCAATCTTCCATATACTTAGGGTCTGGGTGGGAGGTGCTTTCTCTTTATTTTGTTTTTTTGTTGTTGTGCCTGAAGGATTATCTTTCCCTGTCCCAAAATAGTTTGTGTTATCATGTATTAACTTCAACAAGTTCAAGAAACTACAACCAGAAAACTCTCAATGTTCAAAGAAGAAAAAAGGCACCTTTTATCTTATCTGTTCCACACATACTTTTAATTCTGAGTCTGACATCATTGCTGGCAAAACCTTCATAGTTACCAGAGAACTAACAAGTTCACTACAGCAATGAGCTTCAAAAAGTAAACTTACAGAATCTCTGTTTACAGATGTCAGCATCGAAGAGTTTGAAAATTCAGTGTTATCTGATATTTCTCTGAATACTGACTTTAATTTTTCCACTCCCCATTGCTTTGTCACCTCTGTTAGCTCTGGAGGTGGAGTGTAAGAACTCCACTACATATGATCAGGTTTACTTTGCAAAGAGTTTCAGACCGGAATATAGTTAAAACCAACCTAGCTGATTTCAAGTTCTTTCAAGCTTGTTCTGTATACTTGATAAAATTAACTAACCCTCCCTTCAGCTCTGCCACCACGTCCACCCTCTGGGACTGGAGATTCCCATATGCCAATATTTTAATTCATAGTGCGCAAGGGAAGAGAAATTAAATGTACGTTCTTGAAAAAAATACAATTTTACACAAATATTTCAACAGCTATTTTAAGATGTGTTACACATCTCTGGGTTTGCCACTTGCACCAGAGCAGGATCTAGCTATGACAGTTAATTACTTGGATAGACTGTCCGTATTTATTAACCGCCTAATTTTTACAGTGAATGTGAAGTATTGATGCCTGATATTTGTGAATAATTGTTTCCACAGAAAAGGAGTTTGTGATACCTTTGAATTTTCTTTTCAAGGTTACCAGGATGAGGTCATTAAGGGAAGTCTGTGTCCTGTTATGCATAACAGAGCACTCCCATCTGCTTTCTCTGCTTTTGCACAGTATTCCTGTTCTTACACAGGTAATGCATACTGCAGGAGCCAACAGCCAAATATGCCCTGTGTGTTTACATCCCAGCAGACGTTTGGCCAAAATTTTCAAATGTGAGCACCTGCCATTAGATAACAAAAAAAAAAAAAAAAAAATTTTAACACATACTTAAGTGCTGGGATCATTGGAGGTGCCAGCAAGCAGTCACAAGGTTACATCTTATGCTCTTCCTTCAGCTGCGAGACAACCCTGTGCTTTCTTCTACCTAGGGCTAAGGCGAAGCAGAAACACCCGCACAAAGACCAGCAAAGGCAGAATTAACAGCAGCCTCCGGGGCAATGGAGATGCCACTGCAGCAGTGCAGCAGGTGTTCAGCTCTTCCTCTCCTACCCCACCACAAAAGCTGTTTCTGTCTTTATTAATTTTTTTCTGAGTTAATCATGCTTCATCTTGACTTTTTGTTTGTTTGTTTTGAGGAAGAACAAGGCAACTGCCTTGTCAGGGCTTCAAGTACTGCCACAAGTGGGAAGGAACTGGTTAGTCGGTTGGAAAGGGAGGAGGGGAGTCGAGAGGGCCTGCGGACAGAAGGGAGAAGCAGAATGGTTGCCACTGGGCCCCTCAAGGCCATTACACAAGCTCTTCTGCTCTCTCTAAGCACTATGACCTTCTCTGGGTATTAAATAGGGTTGTTTTGTTTTCTTCGAGCTAGGATGATTCCTGCCACGTATTTGATATTAGAATCTCTCTCTAGTGGTTTGCAAGTATTTGATCCCCTAGGGCTTGTGATGCTGGATCCACTAATGATTCACACAATGGCATTAATGTCATTCATGGATGAAACCACATTTCCTTACCCTACAGGGTGAGAGCAAGATGGGAAGACTGTGGCTAACATTAGGAAGGGACTGGGTGGGAAATAAAAATTGAAGTATTCAGGTCAAAAGACAGTGGGTGGCTAAATAAAAATCCGTGATTTCTGATCATTTTGGAGGTGGGGTGAACAATAGAGATTTCACCCTCAAATGCCTGAGGACCCAGCACTAAAAAAATAGACAATAAATGACCCCCCAAGTGAGCAATTTAAAACCATTCTCTTTGAAAACAGTTCTTGAAAACAAGTTGGCAGAACAGTTAGATCTCCCCACAGCAATGCATCATGAGATCACGTACAAGGAAACAGCAGAAGTATCAAAGCATGCTTTACTAGAGCATGCCCTCAGTTGCTCTGCTCTCTTAAGCTAGGCAGCCCAGACTAGCGCCTAATGGCAGAGGCTACATGAGGAGCTGGGTAGACATTGCCAGCTAAACAGTGGCTCAAATCCTTCTCGCCTTTTAGTGAGAAATGGGGCTCTTAAAAGCAAAAGCAAAAGGCAAAAAAAAAGATCCCTGAAGAAATGCATCAGAATTATCTGCCTGTGGGGGAATGCTGAGAACACTAGAGTGATCAGCTCAGAAAAACATGCCAGAGAAATTTCCAGCAAAAGGTCTGTTCCAAGGCTGGGACAGACCTAGGTGACTCAGAGGGCCTTCCCAGCTCTGGGGTGGAAGAAAAGAGGAAAGATCTCCAGTCCCTCACTAGAAGAGAAACAACACTTGGATCAGATACCAGCCTAATAACCAAGGTGCACTTTTTGCAATCTCGAAATGTCCAAACTGAGAAAATATACATTGCTCACTAGTTAACAAAACACAATAACTGTCAGAAAAGGGGCTTGCATCTTGATTTGTGGATATAATTTATACGCAGGAGAGTCTCAGCTCCAGCTTCAGTTTTGTGGGTGCCAATCCTACCATTTAAGGATTTGATCTCGGAGACAGTTACTCCTCTGAGCCACGCCACTGACGTAATTTCCCAGTGAAGTCCCCTTACACCCACAAATCAGGTGCTAAAATCCCTTTGTGGGACAGTAAAAATGCTGGCACAACTAACTGCCAATGTAAAATTATTCCTGAAAATGAGAGGGACAGGTCAAAGCCCCTTTAAAAAAACAAGTCTTGGTGGCTATGCAGAAAAGGATTATATTATGCTTAGCTAGTGCGTGGGTGTAGGGAACAAGGGACAGAGACAGTCTTCCTCGGTACGCTCTCCCCGCAGTCCCTTGCGAGGCAGAATATATAGGCAACATTTCAACCTCAAATCCACAAACAGATCAGGATACACTGGAGGAGAGAGAGACACAGATTTCTTGGGTTTTAATAAAAGGTAGGATTAGGAAAAGATGTAGGTGGGGAAGGTGTAAAACAAGCCGGCAGGCAGTCCTTACTCAGCTTCCCTCTTATATTCACTGCTCTGAAAAGTGGACAAGCCTTAGGAAGAAATAAGACACATGGCTGTGGGTAAAGGGGGGGAGGAATTAGGAACTGTAATTCAATCTAATATTTGAGGCTTGGCAAATGCACCTATGGGATTTCATGAAAACCCCCGAATCTTTTTCATTTCGGAGCAATTAACCAGATCCCAGCATCGCTGGCTCCAGTGAGCCGCTTAGCTCTCTGTTTTATTACCCATTTCCTTTCCCCCTCGCCAGCACTAGCTCCCATCCTCGCACTTGGGAAAAAAAAAAAGGGAGGGGGGGGAAAACCCTACACTGTTACAATGCCACAAAGGGGCCACCACAAACAAGTGCCAGCCAGTGCATTTCAGAGCAAACACAGAACACACATAAATGAGGCTCACATTTGGATTAAAACGCTGTTGTGTTCAGGCATTTATGTGTGGCATAATTAAAAACATCCAGCCGTAATTTAATAGTTCCCACCAAGCACAGACATAAAGTCTAGCAATTTTTTCCCTTTGCATATTTAACCCTTAGAGACAGAAGGAAGAGGAGGCGGGGGGCAGGGGGAGGGAGCAGGAAGCAGGGGAGAGACAGAGGTCTTTTGAACACATTTTTTCCCCTTCCTTTGTGTTACTCTAGTTTGCTTTCTACCTTCTCTGATCTTTCACTTCTACAAAAAGAAAGCAAGTATCTTCTGGATGCCACAGAAATAGGAATCACATTCAGATAGCATTTCTGTAGTTCAACAGCAGTACGGCTGGGTACAGGATCCTCAATTTGCAGAGGATAACATCTGTAGCTGGATGCACTGATTCACAATTTGTGAAGATGCCAGATTTTTCAGGCTTAAAAATCAGCTACTAAAAAGACAGACCAATTTCACCACCATTACTCACCCTGAGTACAGTCTTTCTATTCAGAGCAGCCCTTCTAAATCAAAGGCAGCAGTGACAGGACTAAGTACAGTGTTAGGACAGGAAGGATAAACCAGCATTTGCAGCACTAGCTAAGCATCCGGGACACTAGGGTGGGTTCAAGTCCCTGCTCTGCCACGTTGCTGATTTTCAGAGAGACATCTCTAGGGGCATTTTTAAAAATGTCTAGCTACTAGCTATGAGAGTGAGGCACCCAAGTAAGGTCCCATCTGTACCACTGGAAACCCGAATGTTTTAAAGTTTTTCACCTCTACCCATGTCAATTCCCTATAGGCCGATTTGGGAAGATAACATTTTCTTCCATCCCAAAGTATGTTATAAAGAGAAATGTATTAAAGACTGGGATGTGCTCAAATCCCACAGGGAAGAAGAAAGTCAATAGAGTAGAAAATCTTCTTTGCCCTGTATTTCTAAATGCTGCAGTCTTCATTCAGGCAACAGCCCATTACCTTGACTCAGCTGCACAGCAGGACTTTGAGCAAGGAACACAGAATCCCACACTTATGCTGGAAGAGTGAAAACTGAAGGAAATGCTCTGCATAAGTTCATAATCATGGTCAACTGTGTCCCAATTTTCCATCAGTTCTGTAGATAACAATTAGCCTAGGACCTTAAATGTATTAGTCTCCAGAGACAGAAGACTACCTATGCATATAAAAAACATACAGTATTTCTATCACTAGCTGTTCTGCTCTTCCCTTTAAACATGTTCCTGCCCAACAGAAAATATGTGCAAAAATAAGAGAGGGGAAGGGAAAAGGACTTCCAGAGCAGTAATGTAAAACAGAGGAAACTGAGAAACAAGCCTCTTCTGTGCGTATAATTTTGAATTTTAAGATCATTCAGTCCTCTCTTCAGCCTTTTTTGGTCACATCCAGGTCAGTATCTACTGGCATGAAAACCTGCAGAAAGTATATGTCAATCTTGCCATCCTGAGGAATAAGAGAAAGCATCCAACCTATCCACTCAGGATTATGAATGCCAGCAATGCTGTGAACTTGTCCCAGCTAGGTCAGAAAGAAGACCTTGAAAGTCCCGGTACCTAATTGCAAAGTAGCAATCAAGAAGCCTGGTGACGCTCACAGAATGGTTCATAACCAATATATAGAGCAAAGATCTGTGAAAGACAGCTTTCTAAAATATGTAAAATAATGAATGTCAGAAAATTATGACCAGCTCATACATACCTTGCTTTTATTATATGCCTGTCAGTAAAAGATAATACATCAACTTCATTTTGAACTATTTGCTCATCTGTATTACCAGGTGAGAAGCACTGCTGTCAGTGTCAGCTACTGTCCTACTGTCGGTGTAGCCAGCTAACCACAGCTGTGGGGTGAAGGAAAGGATTGCCTACTGGCTGCAGCAATAGCTCTGGACTTGTGAAACGAGGGATCACAGGATCATACAGTAATTCAGGTTGGAAGGGACCTCAGGAGGTACGTTCAGCTGCTGTGAGGTAAGTCACTCAGGCACATCTACTTTGCACTTCAGAGCACCCAAACACTGACAGCTCTGACCCCACCAGGCACAGTTTGGCTGCAGTGCAGCACAGTACGGTGCAGAGACACAGAGTTCTCACTCAGATCCGGTGGCAGGACAGTCCCCCAGCCCCAGCATACCCATGAGAAATACAGGTTTCTTCTTAGGAGGGTCAGTTAACCTTGTATAATGTGGCACTGATGCAAATGTATTGCTCCTGGCTCCATAGTCATTACTGCCGTCTCTGTACTCCCTATCTGTAGTGCCCATATACCCTTACCTCTCTACATTTCCCCTTCCCAACAATAAAGCCTTCCAGGCTGCTGTGAGAAAGAACTAAATTTAAGATTCTGACAGCCTCAAGTACTCCAAAGAGGAGAGTCGTGTAGGTGCCTAAGACAGATAGCTGTGTGGGAGGGGGTTAGGTAAATAAGTTCCAAATGAAATCCCACAAACTGCGGATCAGGACTACCGAAGCGTTGTTTTTGATTGCCACTTTATTACTGCCTTTATTGCCTCTCAAATAGATTGCAGAGAGCATGGTACGCCAAGAAAGAAGAATGAGCCCCCCTGTCCTAGTAAAATCATGGGTTTCTTCCAACTAGAAATCCTAACCCTGATCTCTTTTTATATAAATAAAAGTCAGAGCAGGTCTTGCACTGTAGCAATTTCTTACAATGTCATTTTAAAAGTGCTCTGCTGCAAACCTCTCTGCAAATGAAAACAATCCATCTTCCCAAGGCATCCTGCAGAGTGTGTAACTTTTCAGGCAAGGCAGAAGTGGGTGATGCTGAAATGAAGATGGAACAGGGTGACACAGTACACTAGCACTTCATGAGATCTGTTTTCTGCATACTGACTCTCACTAATGAGAAAAAAGCTCTGCTGTGCCTTAAATATCATGAAATCACAGACAAGAACTAGCTGATGATGTCTGCCAACAGCGCTTCTTTTCTTTCTCTGTACCTCCATGCTAAGCGGTGAGTGTTGGGCTTCAGTAACACACATAACATGGACAAATGACATGGAGGCACCCAACCAGCTCAGCAGCAAATCTGCCAACCTGCTGCTGTTGGTGTTCTGCTGTAATGATAAAGTCCTGAGCACACAGTGTAGGACAATAATGTTTTACGTCGCAAGATACTACTGTCATAAAGTTTCCCAGGTAAAAAATAGTTGAAAGGCAGTAGAAGTGGGGAGAGTCACAGGATGAACCGGTTTTGTGCTTGACTGATTCAGAGCCGATGATGAGGTTCTAGCCAGTCCTAGCGAAAAAAAAAAGTATTTTGTCTTAGTTTCAGTAATATGGGCAAACTGGAAAGCTGCCACCTTTCCCCCATGGCTATTCTGCTTTACCTTCCACCTACCTTCACCATCCACCATCATTTTAATGCAATAGATTGAACCTATATATAGTACTATAAAGGTGGCAACAATGTTACAAATAAAGAAAAAAGCAATCATATCTGTTCTATACATCTTATGTCACCACAGCACCCCGACATCACCGTGATGAGAAGCACTTCTATCACACAAACTGAACCAGCGAGCTCAGCTAACCTAACAATGTCAGTAACAAGGCTTCACTATATAACACACTCACTGCTCCAGAAATCTGCATCACCACCAAAACGCAACCACTGCTGGACTGGAAGCAGTCAACTGACTCATGTCTTGCTGCACAACGGTTACTGTGGGACATAATTATAGTCAAGAACTCTGCAGCAAACCACTACTCTTAGGAAAAGCATAGCAGCATCTTTAAGGTCCGCGCAGAGCAGATGGGGACTGGGAGTCCGCCCTGCAAGCTTGACTAAGAGCATTGGTAAGGCTGTGAGCCACGCCATGAAGCTTCCTGGCACGGTGGGGGCAGAAAGTATGACAGTGAGTTGTGAGGAGCTGAATTCACACTTCGAGTATGACCTGCTGGCAGTGTGAGGCTGTAGGTACAATTGTAATTCACACTCGCTTGGAAGGCCCTTTCCCTTTGCCAACCTGGTAACAGTATAAATAGGACTCAGGATCCAGGCCTTGAAAGAATGAACCATTGTTTTTCTTAAGGCCACATTAAAAAAAAAAAATAATAATCCCCCTATGTTTTTCTCCTGTGCTTTGCATGCTAGTCAGAATGCACTTTCCTGGGAAATACATTATATTAACAGGCAATGTTTAGCATCACATTTGAAGTGAGCACATCCCAGTGATTAAAATCCAGGCAACAGAAATAAACACATCAGCAGGACATGCTGCACAGTACTGAATTGGGACTTCTTTGTTTTATGACTTTCTTGAACATTAAATACTGTGTGAGAAAAACATCGTTCAAATTTAACCATCTGTATTTGGTTTCTTTTGAGTGCATTACAATCATCAGTAATCTTTTTAAGCCCAAAATCAGAAAACCTGGTTGTACTTGTGGGAGACTAATTGCAGCAGTAAAAGGTGGCTTATGTAGCAATAGAATTGTTTTATTTATTTTTTTAAGTGAATTTATTAGCAACTTGTTTTTAAATGGGCCTACTCCATGTTAAAGTGGCACTTTATGTTAAGCTGAGAGAGAAACGGTTTCCCTGTAAACAGTTTTCTAGATATCAATATTTTTTTCCACACTTCAAGGTGGGAGGAAAGGTTTAAATTATTAAAATTTTCAAAGCTAAAGACCTAGAACAAAGGAAAAAAACCTTGAGTTCAAGGACAACATTTTGCTTTGACAATTTCAAAACATATCTTTTCAATGCAACTTCTTAAATATGCTATTAAGTTTAATTTTCAAAACATGAAGTAACTTTGAATGAGAAAGCCATTCAGTTAGAAACTACCAAAACATTCTGACAGTTCCAAAACTTTATTTCCACAATAGTTTTCAAGTCAAGATATTTGTGAAAGCCAACCCTTTCCCACAAACAGTCTCAATTTCTATGAATCAGCATGTTCTGTCTTTGAACACTTTATTACCAGCATGAGACAAAGGCTCCCACCTCACAAGACCTCTTCTCCAAGAGCCTGTTACTCTCGCGCCCTCCTGGGAGCTGCCACTGCAGTGAGCGTGCTGGATTTAGCTTCTGCCCCTCACTGAGAGACGACATCCTGCTGCCAGCCGTGGTTCTCAGCAGAAGTCTTCTGTCTGCAGAAGTCTTCTATCCCTCCAGTCGAATGCCAGAAGATAACACAGAGGAAGAACACAGGGTAAGAGAAATGCTGCACCTGCAAACATCGCCTTGTACCTACCTCTTGGGTAGAACTTCAGATCCTTAGAAAGGTCACTTGGAGTAGATCAGCATGAAGAAGAAACTGGCCATCCCACGCACAGCTTCTTGAAATCTCACAGCCCCCCTGTACAGAAGTACAATAGTAGCCATCAGGACAGCTGATGGTATCACAATTATATTTTAATTATCCCTACTGAAAAGCATTTGTCCCACCTCACTGGACAACGTAACTCTGGCTTCCAGCTCATCCTCTGGGCCTCTCTGGCCAAGTCCACAGTCACAGGATGTCTGTTACCCCAGATATGTCACCTCAAGGCTCACCAGCCTTAGCCTCAGCACAGACCCCCTCGACAGTCCAGCTTGCAACATCCCAGGGATCCTCTCATTCTCCCGGTTCCTTGTTCCCCATAGCAGAGCTAGCACCTGCTCTCATTGCTCTTGAGTTCTACTCATGGAAATCCCAGCCCAGGCAGAGAGGCTGGAAAAAACTGCCTTAATCCAGGGTAGAACTTTCTGCTCCACACATTAGACGTACTTGGGTGCTGAACAAGTGACTAGCTGGTTAGACGTGCCAGCACCATTCTGCAGTCTTAGTAGGTTAACCAGTAAAGGCCATACACAGCAAAAGGCACGCAGGACATACAGACAGTTCTGTACCCAAATAGGATAAAATCAAAACTTGGCTTCTGAACTGCATGCAGAAAGACTGCCCACACCATCTCACTCTTCCTTTCTCTAGCACTGTCGGCATTAGGGGTTTTCTGTGTGTCTTGGGTGATTAAAGCCATCCAACCTTTGGCCTTATGCCTTGTAGCTCCACCCAAGGCATGTTGTAATTCCCTAGAAATGCACTGTTTGACATGGTTTTTTGTTTAATTACACCCTGGCTTTATTTTATTGATACATGTCTGTTTCTTGACTAGCTACATGTGAGTTTTTATGCCCCTGAAGGCAAGACTGGGCGCACAGACGCCCTGCAACCACTGCTGTTATCAGAACTGCGGTGCTCAGCACTTGTCCTCTTCCATTTGCCGGCCTTGCTCATGCTCCCACTAGGAGAAGCGTGGCCCTACCAGTAAGCACAGTGCCAGCAGCAAAGTCTACACTGTTCATATCTCAGAGTGGACAATGTCATCATGTCACAATGTACATCCCCAGACTCCAAATTATGAGTTATGCTTTACAATGCCTTGGCAATGTCTTAAACAGAAGTGAACAAAGGAAGCAAATGAGCATTTATTGGAAATACTATAATTTTGATGCAAGTAGGGAGGTATTTTTCATTGTAGATTTTTATTCCAAGACAGACACTAAAAAAAAGGAATGAACAACACATCTAAGATGTTAATCAGAAAAAAAGAGGAAAAAGAAAAGAAGAAAAAAGGTGAGTGATTTGGTCAGTCATTCCCAGACCTAGGGATGAAGTTTGCTCTTTCTAGAAGCATACAGTCCTTAGGATGGAAGAAGAGCAAAGCAGCCTGATGCAGCTTCATTTTGCAAGGCTTGGCCTAGCTGAGCACACACAGAAATCTGTGGTAGTACTAGACAGGCTGACAAGGTAGCATCCAGTAGGAGGATAATTATTTCCACATCAAGAATCCTGAGCTCATTATTCATATAAATTTCCATGGAAGTTAGTTGAGCAAAACTTTGAAGAATTCCCCTCAAAATATGGAAGCATCGTAAGGGTATTTACAGTAAATTGCAAAATATAATCAAAGTTGGATGGTATGCTCTAGAATCACTCTCACCCTTACTAGCCATGCTGATCTTATTCCTCTCTTTATTTTCCTCTAGTTTGATCAGTTGCAAGAAATAGAAGTCTTACCTAGCTGAGAAATCCTTTCAGATAGGAAACTGCATATTTAGAAGTGCAGAAGAAAGGAGGAAAAACAAGCACTCTCTGTAAATATCCCTTACCTCCTTTCATTTTGCCCTTTCAGAGAAGGGAATTTGCCATTTGGAGCCAGCAATGTCTTTCTGTTGCCTGCTTCTGGGTCCCAGTAGATCAGTATTTCCCAAAACACAGCACTGCTGTTTGAAAGTTGCACATTAGGCATCTAGAGCTCAACAATAACAGAATTCTTTCTGTTTTGGCAGAGCTTGTCCCAGTTTGGAAACTTTCAGCCTGAGTTTGATGTCACAGCAGTCAATATGCCCATCCAAAAAAATAATGCTAAATAAATGGAGTTACTGCAACTTCTGCTAAGGCAATGGACATCATTATGTGTTTCCAAAACTTTTGGTAGTCCAGCAGTAAGAAACGATACAGATTTCATTACATCTATATAGATATACTAGACATATATATTTAGTTTAACTGAGAGATACTGTTAAGGATTAAATTTGTGTAACAGTCAGATCTCAAGCACAAGGAAGGCCAATTGTCCTCATCATTTCTGCCAGAGCCTATAGAATCTATGCCGACATTAAGGCAATAATAATAGCAACTTAGACCTTTTGGCTAACAGAAATTCTTCTGAGTGTGAAATTGCCAAACATGAACCAGAATACTTTTGTGAGTCTGCAGAAAGAGAGGCTGAAACAATAACTGACAGGGTGTCTCTCCTATGTTAAGTATTAACTCAAAGAACTACCCCAGGACATTGAAAATGCCCATGTCAGTTAACTATTTATTGCACAGGAAGGAGGGGGAGACATGACCCTCCCTCTTCAAGTCCCAGAAAGCATGGGAATGAGAAAAGAAATCTAAGGTAGCTCTTAATAAAATTCTGGCTAATATGCATGACATTTGCATGACTATATACCTCTGTTCCTCTCACAAGAAAAATTATGTTTTTCACCTTGCATCTTCTTTCTCTTTGACCCGTAATAAAAACTAACATTGCAATACTCTGTCTTTAAACTAATGATTTGCACATGAAGTGTCATTTGCTACAAAATTATTTTTAGAGTTAGCTTGCAGGCTCTATCATAAAACATTATTAAACATCACCCCGTACCATTACAGGTCAAAAAACCTGAGGATGTTTGCCCATTCAATGATCATGGACAACTTTACATGCTAAGAGATATTGAAATGGCTCTGTTAGCGTTGTGGGCTGCTCACTAGACTGTTTTTCTAACAGCCTGATGTTTCTTGGTAGTTATAGTATGACAGATGAATCTTTTTAAGTATAGCCAACTTACGGAGTCTGTGAATCCCACAGCTGCAAGGTCTTGGGAGAAGCAATTTGCAAAGTGACTTCGAAAAACTTAGGTTTTGAGGGGAAGAGTTTCATTCAGACATTTTGATGCTTTAATCACCCTTTGAGCCTGCTTTTTTAAAATTGGATTGTCTTCCTATGAAATCAGTCAATACTTAAGTAAATGAAGATCTATCTACTTGGCCTGTTACAAATAACAAGAAATCTATCCTGTATTTAAGCAAAGTCAGGGATGGTTTCTGTTTAGTTGCCTGTCCCCTTCCTATTCATTCCTAAAATTTATTTATCTTTTTGACTAGCTGTGAGCTAAAGTTTGCATAGACCTGCCTGCAAACATTTCAAGGTCTCTTCCCTGAACAGTAAGAGCTAATGTGGAGTCTAGCATTGAGTAACATAGTTGCAGCTGGTTTTCCTCCCTAAATAGATTATTTTGCATTTATTAACATAGAATTTCATCTGCCACTTTATCATTCAGTCATTAAGCGTTATGACCTTTTTCTACTGCCCTGCAAAGGACCTTCCTGCTTGAATACGCCAACCTCGTCCTTCATCCTCTCATAAATACACCAATAGGCCCATGTACGCAGACTAACTTAGTAAGACCCTAGTGGAAAAATCCCTTTACTCTGCAAACTTAACTTTTTACTTCTCACATCCTTCTCAGAAGGGAACTTTCCCACTTACTGAACAACACCATAATTTTATAAGATGAATGGTGATGGTGGCGGAT
>VYZV01036515.1:29674-98749 GCA_013401275.1 Pandion haliaetus | reverse complement strand
GGGCGCGGGGGAGCAGGTGGCGGCCTTCTGCCCCGCCGGCTGGTGTCGTTCGGTGGTGTCCCGCCTGGCGCGGGCGGCGTTTCAGCCCCGGGTGCGATCTGTCTCCTTTCGGGTCATAATTTACCACAAAGTGTAACTTCGTCCTCTTAATTAAAAGCGGCACAGCTACGAACGCGGCCCTCAGTCAGGTGCCTTTTCCAAGCAGTGATGTCAACGGCGGCCTAAGGCTTGCTGCTGCCTGCCTGACCAGTCACTCCATGTACCCTCCTGATAAGCACCCCCGCAATCACCAGATCATGCTATTAACCCCCCTAACAGAGATCTTTTATTTTCCTGGTGAGCCGATCAAACATTACAGAAAATAATGTGCATGTAAGAAGAAATTACAGCTATTCAACAACCGTGCAAGAAACTTCTGGGTCAACGGCTGTGCGGTGGCTTTGTCGCGAAGCGAGGCGGGTGCGTCACAGGGCTCACGGCACCGGGATGGGAAGCCGGGCCAGAAAGGAGACACGGTGCCTCCACGCGTGCTGCAGAGAGGGGCGGTTGCAAAACACAGGGAGCCACGCTGGAGATCAGACCAGATGCAGGATCTGAAATCCATGCTCTCGAGAAGAAACAGCACGTAACACTTAACAGCATCAAATGGTCACGGCCCAAGTTTGAAATCTCTTCTGAAGGAACAGCATCTCTGCTAATCCGATTCCCACTATGAGCACACCAGGGCAGTGGTTCAAGGATGACTCGGAGGGAAGGCTGCCATTTCCTGACTCACCATCACCATCCCCGCTTCCTGTAGCCTGGCCTTTCAAGTCTCCGTCCCATTACCAGCTCCTGAAGTGAACCCTCCTATCGTGTGAAGCGCGATGAAGTCACTGGCCCCCACAGACTGTGTCTATACATACTCTCCCTTCTCCATGTTTTTGTCTGGAAATTTGTTGCTCATGCTGTTCATATGAACATTTTTCTCGCTAAGTAAAATTATTCATAAAATGAATCAGGTTTGCCAGTAACTGCGTGGATTGTGAGAGTTGATGAGGTTACTTTGTACCTATGGATGCTCTGATGCTATGAAAAGGCTTCCTACTAGGTTTTATTTACAAAAAGTTGAAAACTCACCTGATAGTGCTCCTCCTGTCAAAAACACAAGTAGAATGAATGCAGAAGTATTTAGTAAAAAAAACCTCCCATTAACAACAGTGGATTTGAGATAGGGGTGCTACTCCCAAATGATACAAACATATTCCTCACCATCTCAGTGATACGATGCATGCTTTATCTGCCTCCTCAAAAAAAAACCGGAAGAACAGACCTAAACAAGAACATATACCAAGACATTTCACAGTGAGAGGTCACGATCTTTTAGCTATAATCTTAACCAATTAGCTCTGTCTGTTTTAGTCTGTTCAGGCAAACCTAATTAACAACTTCAAACAGCATTTCACAAAATGCTAGCTCTAATCTTAAAATATATTAAATCACTAGGCTAAACTGCACACAGCCCCTGATCTGCTGTGTTTATTTCTGGAGACCTTTCACGCAGCTCTACTCAAGTTCACTCAAGTGTTCAAAACTCTAATGAAATAGGTGAAATCTCACCCCAGTGGGGCTGTGACCCTTGCCTTGGGTAGCCTTAAGGAGGTGTATTCTGAGCCCACTTGGGCTGGACCTGTGTAGTATTTAGCAAGCGAATGGGCAGGGAAGGCAGCCATTCTGACCACACCTGCAGTGCCAGGCAATGGAAATTCAGAGCTCTCTGTTTTAAAAGTAAAACCAGGAGCACTGGCACAAGTCTGTAAAATTACTTTGTAACAAGGAAAAACAGGGAGAGATCAGAAGTGATTCATTTTCTATGCCAATATCCAGGCTCTGAAGTAAAGCAAGCAAAATTTCCTGAATTTCTGCAAACAAAAGGATTCTCATGCAAAGCAATAAGGAAGAGGCAATCAGTAGCAAGGATGAAGAAATAATGCCCAACAAACTATAAAAGAAAAGAAAGCAGAAATATGGAGATAAAATAACACAGTGAAATTCATTGTGGAAAAATGCTGTTAATACAACTGCATTGCAACTAATACACAACCAATAGGAAATAAAAAAGATGCTGCATGAGAGAGAAACAGCAAGTGCTCACAATATTAAAGAGTAAGTGGCCATAAGTGAACTATGAACTGATGGGGCATTAAGGCATCTGGCCTGCAGTACCCAAGCATACTTTTAACTCAATATCCCAACTCCTCCATGCCATGGGAAACCTTAGTGACCACCAACCCTACACAATCATTTGGTCTCACACAAAGGACATGCAGGTGCAGAGGCCAAAATGGCCCTACAGAGCACTTTGACCTGGCCTCCATCTATGCCAGTAGCTTCCTTTTCAGGGAAAGTGCCTTACTGTATGCAGATGCAGCCATAGGTCTGCTTCCTCTTGAGGTGCTCTCTAAACTCTTCTTCTGTCTTTCATTGCTGAGGTCACCCCACCGGAGATCTCCCTAGCAGTGCTTGCAGCCTTATTTTCCATCCCACACACTGGAAGCACCCCATTTTCAACATTTACTGTGGATCTCTTCTTTATTTTCTTTGGTCTTCCATCTCCGTTGCCACCAACATGCAAACAATTTAAGGAGAATTCTTTCTTGCTGAGGAAAGCAACATAACGAAGCAGGGAATAATAGATACAAAATGAGCATCTGTGGCTAAGAAGGGTTCCATGTTGGGCAGACGTAAAAACAACAGCAAAGAAATGCAAAATCAATTAACCCAAACCAGAGAAATTACCAAGGACTACATGAGAAACAAGATGCAGAGGTACAAAGCTCAGCCTGTCCTGAGAAAGCCAGAGAGGCTGTTGACAAGTAAGTTTATCATTCTGTGTCCTGCCAACCTCCTATTACAGCATCCAGCAACCATCAGCCCACCCAAGTCCTACTGTCAAAAGAGCTGTATGTTCTCACCGACAAATTTAAAGAGTTGTGGAAAAATATGTCCAAACCCCAAAGCCTCACACACAGCACCTTACGTTTTTTGACTGTTATAAAACCATCCTGAATAATTTCCAAAATCATGGCCAGACCCTAATGAATATTTTTTCAAAACAATGTTGCAGATGTTTCTGTTAACATGTTGAGTGTATAATTTTAATTTCTTCGTTTGGAGTTACTCTGTGCTACAAGGCATTATGTTCCTTTCAAGAGACAGCAGAGAACAATGCGGCTGCACTCGGTCAGGGGGCATCTTCTAGAAGAAGGAGGAAATTGTGCTTTTCCAACAGTGATTGAGCAACTTTTCGGGGAAAAAGTTTCTGGAGTGCAGAGCAAGCCAGAGCGGAGAAACACACAAGCAGAGGCAGGAGAGCTCTGAGAGAGGCAGAGGAGACATACACAACCAAGGGCCCAAACTGATGTAAATAACTCTCCCAGGAGGCTGAGACGGGATTGTAAAGACTTCCTTGCAGTGCAGGAAGCCACTGAAAATTGTGGGCTGAGAAAAAGACCAGAACATAAGGACACATTGGGTAATGGGGGAGAAGGCAGAAATGGGTTTAAAGCCTTTCATTTCCAATATCTCCAGCTTTCTTCTTAAAAAAATTCATTGTTCTAGCTTATTTTCTAATGAAATCATGTTCTCTTTAGCAGCTTACATACTAAAATTTGAATGATACAGAGAAGATTAGCATGGCATCTGCACAAGTTGTTTTGGGGGTGGTGGGAAGGCTCCACAGTACAGGAAGAATATTGACTTACTGGAGCAAGTCTAGCAGCAGGCCACCAGACTGGTCAGGGGGCTGGAGCACAGGCATATGAGGAAAGGCTTAGAGGGATGAGTCCATTCAGCTTGGAGAAGAGGAGGCTCAGAGGAGACCCGACTGCTGAAACTACCTTCTTCTGTACAGAGAAGACAGAGCCAGACTTTTCTTGTAGGTGCACGATGATAGGCAATGGACACAAGCTGGAGCATGGGAAATTCTAATTAAATATAAGAAAAATATTTTACCATGAGTGTGGTCAAATACTGTAATAGAGGATGTGGGCTCTCCATCTTTGGAGGTGTCAAGGGCTTGACTGGCCCTGAACTACCTGATCTGGTAGACCTCCTCTGAGCAGGGGGGGACACTAGATAACCTCCAGAGGACCTTTCCAACCTAAATTTTTCTGTGATTCTGCGAAACACAGCTTTCTGGGTTCAAAGAGCTGATGTTTTTAGATACTCCTCACCTTAAAGACAAGGTGGTAGAAAGATCTGTCAGGGACCCGCCCCACCCAGACTGGTCAAAGAAATGTCATGGCATTTCTGTGAATAACATTTATGTCTTAATACTGTTGTTGGCATTTCAGATAAATATTACTCCTTCTTAATGTCCTGCAAGACACTGCTATCTTGGGCACTTGATTCACCAAGCTATTTTAAATCTCTTCTATCTGTTTTACCTCTGTGCCCTGCTCTCAACCCGTAACTTGCATCACACTAATCCCTACCCTATTGCTTACCCCCTGAGGATTAAAAAGGTTTCTACAGGTAGTAGTCTGTATGCTTGTAGGGTAATGAAGCTCAAGATACACACAGTTTGTTTCCCCCTTTTTTTTTTCCTAAAAGGAAATGTATATCCTCATCCAGTGCTTAGCCTGTCTTCTAAATTACAAATGATAGAAAAAGATTAGGTTCCTGACCTGCATATGAGCACACACATATGTGTTCATGCCTGTAAGTATACACACATACCAGGCATGTCAAGTCTTGTGCATTTATTCTTTTCCATCTCATGCTTTCACAGAAACACATAACTTCTGCATTTGCTGTGCTGACCAGCTGTAGCCAGTGTATCTCAGGGAGGCTTCCAGGCTGCATTCTCATTGAGAGCACTTATACAGGACACAGGACTAGAGTGCCTCCTGCACAGGTGCAGTCTTCACAGCCCTCCCTGTTGCATGGGTGGCTTTGCTCTGTATACAAGGGACAGCCCTATCACACTACAAACACTTCTCTCCTGCATATGAAAGCTGACAAAATGTGAGAGGACATGTGAGTCACCCAACTTGCCATGCCTTCCCTTAGTGCTAGCTTTTGTGTCTACTTTACAAGTAAGAGATTCATATTGAGAAGAAAAAAGTCAGGAGTCTGAAGTTCTCCTTTTAGATTTGCCGCAGACTCCCTTTCCAATCCTCAGTAGGCTACTTCATATCCACATCTCAGCTCCACCATACACAATAGGGGTGATTATAGCAACAACACAGCAGGAGCCATGAGACTTCACATCTACAGAGCTCTTTGCAAATATAAACTGCACAAAAAATATAAATTCTTTTCTGTAACCCCTTCAAAATAAAATATGCAGAAACTGGTAATTCTTCACAGTTTGTCTGCTGGCATGGAGTAAAGAGTAGCCTCAGTGGCAGAATGCTGAGTCTTTGAACACAACCTATGATCTCAGACAAGCAAGATTCGCCAGTTTAATGAGGTACTGCAAGTTAGTCAACGATTTCATTGCTTTGGCCCCTCAGAAGTGTGCTAGGCATTGATTACAATCACACAGTGTAAGTTATTCTGGTTTGTTCAGTACCTCAAGTAAGCAGCAGTAACTCCTCATGTGTTTGAACTCTGATGCTGGCATTCCCACGCCATACCGAGTTAGACGTTCAGACAACTGTGCTGATCACATATTTCCTCTTACTTTAATAGGCCTTTCAGGAATGAACAAGCATTCCCTTGTATACTACTATGGTTCCCATCACTTGATGGTCACACTTAATTAACCACTAGTTTAGTAGAGAGCTGGTTACACTTCATTTCATTAAGTGATTTCATGATCACCAGAGGTACACTGACAGCTCTGTTAGCTGAAGCTGTGTAAAAAGGGGCAGCAGAGACAACAGTAATGTTTTGCAGCACTTCCTCATCAGTGATTTTCCAGGCACTACTCTCCCAAAGTACAGCTAGTTACATTTCCATTCCCATTTAGCCATTTGGCTCAAGGCTATCTCAGCCTTGAGGTAAGATAGACCGTATCTTATTACCAGTACCCTTAGCAAAGTTGGTCCCTGCATCCTTAAAGTCATCATTTTATATACAGTAGATACTAAGAATTTCTTCATCTCTCTTCCCTCCTTTAGGCTTTTCTGTTCATGGTCAGCAAATAAATGCGATTAAAGGACAACATCCCATTTAAAAATGTAAGCAACAATCAATTGGAAAACAAGAAAATGTTAAAAAGTTCTACAGCACAATAAACCAGACACTTTAAAAACACTAGGCAATTAACTCTAAAGTATGTATGTATCACATGACAGGAAAAGCACCACCAATGTTACATACATTAGCATAAGCACATAGACATTACAGGATACCTGTAAAACTATACATTAAAGCTGTATACCACAAAAACCTCACAATAGTTTATGCTCATTCATAGGGATATGTAATGCACAGATGGTTCAATGTTTCTAATGTGAAAGCATTTTTTCTAATTGAATGGGAGGAATTTTGCATGGCTGTACTTCAAACCTAGATCTAAAGTTCAGTCTGCCTGTGTGTTAAGCCATATTTCGGTTTAAGAGAGAAAGATGTGTTGGGAAAACACCATCATAAAGGAGGGTGAGATGAAAGAGGTATAAATGCATAGCACAAACCAAAAATAATGCCAATTACTTGAATTTTGTTGTGAAGCCCTTTATCTCTGTCACAGAGATTTGTGTTCAGAAATTGTGAAAATTCATAAACAAACTGTATTTCATATAGAAATACTATCTTTGCTCTATCTAGTCTTTAGTTCAAATCATATGAAGAAATAAGAGAACATTTATCATGCACTATAAGCAGACAAGGAGAAAAACAAAAGTGTCTTGTACCAAAGAGTCAAATGATATGACTGCTTGTTACTGCCATTCCTTAGAGACCTGTTCTATATAAGGATCATGAGAATCACTTATTAATGAAAAGCTTCCTACCAATTTCATCTGTTTTCACTTTACTATATGTATTATGCTATTACGGTTTGCGATGAGACGGATTTGTCACTGGAGTCCAGAATATAGGGGAGCTACTTTTTTCAGGAAGTCCTGGGAGGAATTCTGTTTCGTGTGGTTTCACAAACACACATATATTACCAAAAAAATCATCTAGCAATGGGACTAGATAATAATGCATGGAAAATGCAGCATGCTGTCCCCCACCCAGCTCACAATACAGTTACGAGAAGTTCCAGGTAAATTGTAGAACTTTTCCTTAGAAATTGCACTTGTTCCTGAAGGGGCGGGGAGGGGAGGGGGGGACCAGACATTTATTGCAGGTCAACTGGCCTGCAATAAATATTATTATAAATAGTTTATATTCCTATAGTATCTTTCACACATGTACTCTTCACAGTAACTATGGTGGATCCATATCACTGTTCCAACTTTAAAGGCAGAGTAAATGATATGCCAAGCATTTAAGTGACCTGTTCAAAGCTGTGTAAGGAGTTACAGATATCCTGGCTGTCTCCAGCCCTCATACTCTGCAAAGTACACCCCAACTATCATTTGTACTGAGTCATTTAGCCACAGATACTGTAAGCAAAAAGAAATTACATTACTCAGGTCTTAGTAGGGTGATACTTTGTGTACTCAATAAATCAAGGAGAAGGAAATCAGCAACGGACTTTGAACCAAAAATGCAAAATCATGGCAAGGTTATTCAGTTTTAGTTATCAAGAGAAGAGATTCCTACTGCCTTAAGGGGAAATCACAAGACATTACTAGATTAGATCTCTTGTTGTGCTAGCACACAAACCCTAATTCCTTCAAGAAAAACTTTGTATTTTTCAGGTAGGTGAGGCATAGATCAATAGCGACAATGACCTTACTAGTGTACTAATGAACAAAAGATTACTAAGTGTAACAGGATCTAAATAAACATCCACCTCCATGTCTCTTGGATGGATGATTTGCAAAGCATTTGTCACGCTGCATATGACATATTTTAACTGACCATTTAAAGAGCCTTTCCCACGTACCTTCCTAAGTTTCTGGGCTGCCAGCTATATGCATTGACTGGACACTTAAGTTTTGAAGTGCTGTGCATTCTCTGTGGTGCTACAAAAGCAACTTTATTGATAATAAAGACAAGATCCAGCAGGGAAAACAAAAGAAAATCCAACAAATCTTTGATTCATAGGAGACTCAAAGCTGCATGATTCAAATACCAGAAATTCCCTTCAGGAATTTTGGCAAGTTTTTGTAACCAGTAAATTATTACTAGTTTTCCTTGGTATTCATTATAACAACATTAATAGTGGTGGATTCCTTTGTACATATTTGATTTTAATATCCAGATCTGTGGGAATCCCTCTGGTATGTAACAGAACAAAATTAAACATCAATTACAAAGTCATAGAAGGAAATCTAAAAGCGTCTTTATCCAAAAAATCATTCACATTCATTTATTAACAAATAACGCTTTCCAATGTGTCAAACATTGTAGGACTCCAAAATAATGAAGAATTATTTAATTTGTGCTCAGTTTGTAAATATGCAGCTATATACGCAAAAACTACTCCACAATTTATCGTTTATTAGAATTTGCCCCATACCTCTCTGCATATGAACTTAACTAAAAACGTTATCGAATCAGGTGGAAGGAGAGAAAGAGAGCCTATTCTAGGAGTTGAAAAAATTGAAAGAAATGTAGGCAACAGAAAAGCATGTCAAGTTTCTTTCACTGAGAAGTGTGATGGGAATTTGGCAGGAGCCCAACAGTCAATATCTTTCTCTTACATACAATTCTCCTTTTCAATTGCTAATACACGTAGGCCAGTAAGAAAGGCCAATCCCTTGTTCCTTTCAGTTGCCCACCTCTCTCAAGGCAATATTTCCTCTCAGTTAAACATACATATTTCAACACAAAAACGCTGGTATGGAAACATTCTCCTTTTTAACAGTCAGATACTCAGAGGTTGAAGATTTAGTCCTCACTGAAAGGCTTTGCCAACATAACTGCTGCTAATGGTTATGACATTTTTTCATTGGGAGGCATAGACACCGTGTGACAAAAGCATTCTTGACATCCATCCTTCACGTCTGATTTTATGTACATCTTCCATAAACACATGAATTCTTATTTTGTCTCACAAGCATTTAAATTAATGGATTTTGCAATCACCAAACAGCTGAAGAGACATAGCTCTGGGCTACAATCCAACATGTCTGGATACAACAGCTTTTAAGCATCTCTTCTCCAGAAGGGATCAAGTGGAAAAGCTCTGATTATTTTTTCCTGAAGAAGAACATGGGCTCAAAAAGAAGAGACAAAGCCTACGAACGCATCCATGGCCTTCAATCCAGGGGCTGCTCACCCACATCAGGGCTCCGTGGTGCCAGCTGGAGCCTGAGCCTCTCCTCCAGTGGGAAAGGCATCAGGTCCTTCCTGGTGATCACCCCAACCACTCGGTTTTGCTGGTCAACAACAGTGAGGTGGCGCAGCCCCAGGGTGCGAAAGATGATGTAGGTGCGCTGCAGTGAGAAATGAGCTTGGACTGACATTGCAGATTTGTTTATGTATGGCTCCTGTAAGGCAAAGAGAGAAGACATAGGGAGAACGTAAAAGCATGAGTGCACCCCTGCCACAGGAGTGGAAAGGCAAGGCAGAGGAAGGAGGCCGGGGAGAGAGAGGTAGCAGGCTTGAGGGACAGGAGCCAATAAGAACATTAGTTCTTCTTTCCCTGTTCCCCATCCCCAATTATACCTAAAGCATCAGGAAATACCATAGTAAAAAACCACTTTCTTTTTTGGTAAACCATCAGGTTCACTCTAAATAAACTATTATGACTGGAATGTACCCAAATCTCACAGGCTAGAAAAGCAAAATTGAGCTCCATTGATATGGTCTGAGTTTTTACTTGGAATTAGTCAGTGACCCCAATATTTATTAAGTCTTAAGATTTTTTATAGCTGCTATCTCATTACACAACCATTTATGACATCCTGTAATATTTTGCAGTAAATGCTTATAAAAGTCAATTCACATAGAAACATAGACTGTAAGGAAGGGGACAAAGAAAACAATCATATGGCTCTGAGAAGAAGAGGGACTGCAAGTACTAAACTCTGGTCACTGAAAACTATGAGGGCTATAACTGTTTCTTGATAGGAACAGAGCTAAAGACCATTTTATTGTTAACCAAGCTGGTCTTTATAGCATATATAGGTGTTCACTAAGTTTTTACTTTTCACATAATTCTACAGTATCCTTCTTATGACTTGGCCAGTTCTGTCAAAGAAGGTGTATTATGCTTCCCAAGTGTATGCTTTCCCAGAGAGAGGAAAAATGAAACAAAGACATGATAAAATAATATAAATTCATGCACAGTATAGAGGGACACACGTCTTATCCCTCTTTCATTTACAGGACTGACAAGACATTCAAAGACATAAGGATGAAAAAAATTAAAGGTAAAAAGGTTTCCTCTTCCTATACCACATATAATTTTGCTGTGGAACTCATTGCCACAGGATATCACTACGCCCAAGAACTTCACAATGGGTGTTTCTGTGGATATCAAAAACAGAGCTTTCATGAGCTATAATAAGTTGTTGGAAGGGATGCTAAACTTTGTGCTTCAGGGATCACATCAGGTACTAAAAAGTTAGCTATCAATGTGAAAACTAATCGAGTGCAATAGGTTTCCCATAACAAAAAAGTGGTGTGTCCCAATGCCACAAGCACTGGACTGGGTCTCAGTTGAACTGGCTTCTACTCCTGTGTACGACCTCCTCTTGAACTTTGGAAAGCCTTGTGTCCTCTCTCCACCTCAGTTTCTCCATCTGTTAAAAGGAAACTTTTAAACCAAACTAGATATTAGATATCAGGAGCATTGTGGGTTTTGTAACTTTTCTCTCCTTCCAGCTATCCTCAAAGCAAGGAATTCAGATTAGATGGATCTCAAATTCAGTCCCATCTTTTTTATACATGAGTAAACAGGAGCAGATTTTGTATCTTTTTAAATAAAGTCCATCTGAATTAGGCTCTCTGGCCTGGATTTCCCAGTGTCCCCCACCTCAGTTTCAATGCTGTAGACTGGAAATTCACCAAGGCAGAAACTACATTTATTTTGTTTATAACATATTTATTTTAGGCCTTATTCAGTATACCAAACACATTATTGCTTTTGGACCAGTATTTTAGTACAGTATTTAGGAAATAAATGTGGCAATGTCATAGCAGGGATTAAAAAGAAAAAGGAAAGGGGAAAGAAATATAGCTTTATTTGTAAGTTGATGTATGGGCACTGTACTGTAATGGAGCCTAAAATCTCAAAAGTGTTGCTTTATATTTGCTTTATAGGACTATAAGAGCCAAATAATGACATTTAAATGATCTATTCCATTAACATTGTATCATTTTGTCAATCTGGAATGTATTTTAATCAAAAGCCCCCTTGAAATGGTCTCCTTTGTTGTATTTTCTTTTTGGCTCATTTTATCAACATCTGTTATGTTTATACAATATGAATTAAAACTTCGGAATGCTGTTTGTACTCAGCTACTTTTGTTGAGAATGTAACATCCCAGGATTGGCAGTGTTTATGTAAATCAGTGCGGCTGACACAGCCATCATAAACAAATGAGAAAATATAACAAACACATTGTTCATGGAGGAAATGTTTGTTTTTAGAGTTGGCTTCATTCTTACCAGATTGATGAAGAGTTGCTGATACCGGGGATCTGTAGTGTAGCGATTCAGCAGCATGGTTAGGCGCGACAGATTGGGCAGCTTCTCCACTGTTATCTGGAATAGGCAAGAATCCATTTCTCTTTCCTTCTGTGCTGCACATGAGAACCCAAGGTTCAAAAGCTTTCCAGCTGGACTCTTCAGAAAAAGTTTTCTAGCAGAGTTACACTGGCAGAGCTTGTCCAAACTTTATACATTCTTTTGCCAATAAAGCTTAAATTAGCAATTTAAAATTTAATACTCTTTACTTACAAAAAGATTTCTTTTTTCCTTTGTGTAACTGTATCTCTGTTAAGACAATGTAAGTTATATTGGCTTAGGGGTGAGGTTTTTCATGCTGTGAAAATTCACACACTGAGTGGTAATTACATGATAGCATAGTGCAGAAAAATGCAACAAAACTGGTATCAGCCATCAGCTGAGCTTCAGCCCTCTTCCATAGGGAGTACCTGTTTGTATCCTGGCACTTCATCCCATACATACGTGCCCTGCTCCTTCTCAACGCTGCTTTGCCACCCAGATTCCCATGTGCAGACCAAGCTTCAGTAATATATGACGACTTTCCAGTTGTGCCTGTATAAATTGCTCAGAACTACATTACCAGTCTTGCCTTGGTAACACATGATTTTCTTCTACCACGCTTAATGTTTACTATTGCTAAAAATCCTGTAGTCATCTATCAGAGGGAAGAATGCTACATGCTTTTCAAGTTTGAAAGCCTTTATAAACACTCATCATTCAGAGAGGTGCTATCCCATACAGAATTAAATATTATAATAATTCTGCTATCCATAGAGAAGTTGAGAAAGAGAAGATTGGAACACCCTATCTGAGCAAGGAAATTCTTTGCCAGCAGTCTTGCACAACTTCCAGACTCTATAGTTTATGACAGCTGTCCCTGGGAGGTCTCTGGTCATCCTTTAATTTAAATTGTACCTGAACACTTCTTTATCTCTATCACTTATATTACATCAATTCTTTGTTCATGGAGAGCTCATCCTAAATCACCCAATACACATGCTGATTAAACAAGGAAAGAACTGAAAGAAAGGAGGTTACCTTCTCATAGGAGAGAGGATGAGAGGAGGAGAAAGTCTCATCATTTGTCTCTGGTTCAAAGATGTGCTCATTCTCCAGCAGCACGCACAACTCTAACCTAAGGTTAGAGAAGAGGACTACATTCATTATAAGGGGCAAATTTTAAAACCAACCACACAATGCTTTAGCATCAGATATATGATGGTACCTCAAGTACTGTTTGCAGTTTTGGGCGCCTCAATATAAGAAGGACATCAAACTATTAAAGCATCTCCAGATGAGGGCAACCAAGATGGTGAAAGGTCTTGAGGGCAAGACTTACGAGGAGCAGCTGACATCACTTGATTTGTTCACCTTGGAGAAGAGAAGGCTGAGGGGTGACCTCATCACAGTCTACAACTTCCCCAAGGGGTGCAGCGGAGGGGGAGGTGCTGATCTCCTCTCTCTGGTGACCAGCGATGGGAAAGAAGCTGCATCAGGAAGTTCAGATTGGACATTAGGAAAAGGTTCTTTACTGAGTGGGTGGTTGGTCACTGGAACAGGCTCTCCAGGGAAGTGGTCATGGCACCAAGCCTGTCAGCGTTCAAGGAGCATCTGGATGATGCTCTTAGCCATAAGGTTTAGTTTTAGGTAGTCCTGCAAGGAACAGGCAGTTGAACTTTATGATCCTTATGGGTCCCTTCCAACTTGAGATATTCTATGATTCTAAGATTCTAGAGTATTAGTGGGCTGACCACATATTTCACCTTCCTAAATTTCCATCAGCAATAGCAACATCATACAGGTGTCTTCTGGTTTAGGTTTGGCTCTTTAGATTAAAAGACATCACCTATTCTGCATGTTCTTCTCGACCTGGATCAACCTGCTTGGCAGGACCAGCTCATGCACTGTCTAGTTTGCACCCAACAAGACAATACAAATAATAAGCAAATACAATTATCTGAATATAAGTAGATAGACTGTTGCTCCTTCCCACATCCTTCTTAAGTAACATCTACATTAAAACACAAGATCTGCAAAAAATTCATGTCATATTTTAAATCAGCCGTGAAACCTTCTCTCACAGTACTGCACTCGAGTTCATTATGATATTTAATATTCTTGCTGAATTAGTAATGTGAAAAATATCTTTATCAATTATTATAACATTTCAAAACTTTCTTTAGAGTTCTCCCCTTTTGCACTACACATATAAAGCCTTGACAAGCAATATATTTAAAATTATCATTTATATCCTGGTGTTTCCTTGCTCCCCACACACACGCCATCCACACTATCCACTTCCAGCCTTTTAACTTATATTTAGATAACAAACACCTTGGGGACCACCACAAAGCTTTTTGTTTTGCAACATGCTTAACATCATGCTAGCCCTGGTCTGTGATTACAACTAGGAGCTGCTACAGTAGTACAAAGATGTGCAACACACTGCTAAATGATGTGCTTGAGGGACCCAGAGGAGAGCAGACACACAATCTTCATTAGGGCATCCGAGAAATACAAGTGAAGTACAAAGTGGCTTCTGTGACTGGAACACCAAGTATAAGCTGGGAATTTTTCAAATAAATATTTCTGTATCCTAAAATATTGATTTGTTCAAACCAAAACTAGATATAGAAAAATACTAGATTTAACATAATGTCTCCTGAGAAAGATAGTTTGCTTCAATGTGGGATTAGCACTCCACAGCAGAGGACTTGCACTAAGATGACGTGCCTGCCAGATCCAAAAGCTGGTGATTAGTGCCCTCCCTAGGGACAGGATATGGAAGAACTAGGTTCAAACCCTTTCTCCACACTCTCCTTCATAACAAGGACATTAGTGACTATGTATGCTGTGTCTTAATTTCTCCTCTTGGAGGGGTTCCATGCTGAATAACCAGGGATCTGTACAAACAGCTCCCGCCCCGTTCCTGCTGGCTGCCCTGACCAGCAGGCTATTTGTCGTTCTATTATTTTTTTTCCAAACAGTGTACCCTTTGCTATTCTATACTTCTTTGTCTTGCATTTGATGAAGCTGAATCAAAACTGTAAAGAGTGCAAAAAAAATAGTAAACTTATTACAAAATACCATTGAGTTCTCACACACGAAGAGGTAACATTAAACTAGTTTCCAATGTATTACATTAAACTGCAGTTTCACATGTTTCAGGTCTGTTGTATAGTCCACTTTTTGTCCAGCTGAAGATACTTTCGGAGCATCTACCTCCTCATTTTAGTTCAGATCTGGAACACACATTTGAAGGAAGCTATCCTATCACCTCCACCTCCCATGAGTTGGTTAGCATTGTAGAGCAGTCCCCTTTTTCCTGAAACAGTCATCTGTTTCAGTCTGCAGATTCAGTCTTGAAATCTGCATTTTGTTAATGCAGACATGGCTTTGTTCTCTCATCCAAGGTTCTCAATGGGATTTATAAATAAGTATGCCTCTGGCTGGGATATAGGTATCATCCTTTTACACGTGAAGACCTGAGTGAATATAACTTGTGGAAAAACATCAGCTCTGAAGAAAATCAGTGGCACAGCCAGGAATATTAGGAGTCTGTCACCTGCTCCCACCTTTAAAGCACATCCCATTCACAGGACAAACAAGGAATTCAGTATGATTCATAACTTTTGAAACTTTTCAATTTAATATCTGACTGGCTTTGGTTCTCATAAAATCTCTTTCAGATTACTAAGGAGAGCACAACACTGCAGCAGAGCTAACTGCTGCGAAAACTCCACTGAGGAAATACTTTGCCCTGGGCTCACATTTCCCCTCCTGGGAAAGCCACTGGCTTGCCCTAAGCCTCTCACCATGTGCATGCCAGCATATGGACATGTCACATAAACAATGAATGGACTTGGGTTTGAGGACAACGAAGAGAACACACTAAAAAGAACAGTACAGGCGTGTTACAACAGGCAAGATCTATTCCCCTCAGGCTACATTTGGAGGAGGAAAGGGAGGAAAACACAATATACTCATAATAGACTCACTACAGTAGAGGACATAGAGAAGAAATTAATCCAGTCATGCCCTATGAATTACCTTTGGTGCATTACACATTTTGTTTTGCAGGGCTCTCTAAAGGTTCACATTTTATGGTCTTTCACAAACAGGTCTGTAATCGTTCTAAGTGAGATATAAATACAGAGATCTAAATTCTGCTCCGAGATCATCATGTACAGCTCCAAGCAGTTGATTTCAAGGATGATCACTGGGCCAGGAATACTCTCAAGACCTTAATCCTAACGTGAATATATAGATGTCAAGTGCAAAAGTTATGATCCACCCTGATCCTTTGCCAGACTCTATGCTCAGGTCCAAAACACTGTTCAGGCCTGTCTGTAGTCCAGACTTCACCATTTTCCACTTGAACATCATGGGCTGGAATTAAAAAACCAGCAACATTCACCATGAGCTGAAAGAGCAGAAACATTTGCTCATCACCGGTTTGTTGGCCGGTTTTGGCAGCTTGCAATTCGCTCGGCACCGCTCTTAACTGAACTCAGCAGGGAGTCACTTAACAGGGCTTTGGGAAGTGTGAGAGAAATTTGGCTAGTCAAAAAAAAAGCACATGCAAACACAATGAAGGAAATCGTTGGAACATTTCTGATAAGAATCCAAGCCTATTAAAAACTGCCATATTCAGGAGAAAAATGAACATACATTATTTCACTTGGACTTCCAGAAGTCATGCTTCAGAGGTATAACAACATCACTCTTTGAAGTTACATACAACATCCTTCCTATCACATCATCAAGCCTTAGAAAGCAGACCAAACATGTTTCTTGCACTATTTTGTGAGGTTTAACAGGAAGTACTAGGATTCAGACTTGGACTCTGCAATTGTTCGTTTACTCTTTATTTATTTAAGAAGGAAGAAAACCCTTAAGTATGGAATCTCATTTCAAAGATACCCTGGCAAGGCATTGCAGTAGTTTCATATGCTCTATCTGTTATAAAGTATTCATCATGAAGGTACACCTAATTAAGATAACACATTATTATCCCAATATCCACATGTCAGATTTGGCATGGAAGTCAGGAATGAAAAGTATCTGACAGCTGATTGTGTCACTCTTCTTGTCAAGATGGCCAATTATCTGAGGAAACTACAAATTCTAAATATTGGGGGAGTGACATAAAAGGAACTGCAGCTCCCAAGTAGCTGCAAATGAACAGAAGGAAGATTAAAAGGTGATGTCACTGGCAAAAGCATTCAGGGCAGGACTCTCCCAAATTGAATGGATAAAATAGTTACACAATGGGGTGGGGGGAGGAGGGAGGATTAGAGAACCTGAACCACCATTTTTAGCTTGCTTCAGAAAGCTTTAGGCTTATTTCTCCTGCAATAATCCACCAAAGGTACCTGCATTGTTTTCATTCTTAAACTGATTGTATCTGATGTTTTGGCCAATATCCAACTCAGTGAGGACCAGGGATTAACATATTCTGACCAGAATAAAACAAATGTCCCTTCCACGTATTAAAAATCAACTGTCTCAGGGCTTCTCTCAGACATGTTTAAAACCCAGTGACATCAATTACTAAATTTTTATTTATGTCAGTCAGTTTGAAAAAATGATGACAGAAGAACAGTAATAAGTAACAATAAATTGCACACTAAAATAATGCACCATTAAACTCTTCATGGTCCTTCCTCATCCTAATACCTGGCTGGTGTAAATTATTTTACAATATCAACTAGTCTCTGAAAACTTGCTGCAGCTAAGACTTAGTGTCTTGCACCTTCAACTTTCACAGAAGTCAAAATGAAAGGAGTGCTTAGAAGATCTTGCAGGATTTGATCGCTGCTCTGCTCGCAGCAGAAGTTCTAGCATAAGTATGCAACTCTTCCAAAAGGGTACAATGAGAGTAACTTTGTACATGGACTGTAAAATGTAAACTCTATTTAAGAATAGTTGTTACATTTTGTTCTTGGTAAGATAGCTGCTACTATACTAAATGCATTTTTTCTGGCTTCAAATAGCATTATGCCTTTTTTTAAGTGGTAAAAAAGAGTATTCTGCATATGGTGAGCTATACGATGGATAAGGACTAGATCATCACATACCGGGAACTGTTTTAAAATCCACCAAATCTTCACCTTACACAGCAAAATCTCAGGATTACGGGGTTGTTTCAGGTTAGGCAGCATAAATCATTACTGTTTACTTAATATTTCATTCTTCAAACCAAGAAGGAGTTTTGCATGAATTTTTGGCATTTTACCTCCAAGATGATAAAAAGGTCATTATCAAGTACTGGACTGAGGTTTTCCAGAGCAAAGATCAAATCCTGTCCATGCCACAGCCTTTCAAAGGATGCTGAATAAATATTTAATCTCTGTACCTCAGTTTTCAGATCTACAAACCAGGGATTTCTTCCACCTCAGAGCTCTGTTTTGAGGTTAATATTCATTACTTAAGTTGCCAGCTGTCTGGTTTTATGGGCACCATCATCAGGGTGAATGAGCAGACAGTAAGTCCACAGCCTCAACATGAAAATGCAAAGGCAGCTGTTAAATTGCAAAAGCAAACTTAGTATTTCAGACCTACAGTCAGGCTAGATTTTAGAAAAGGATGAAGACTTAGGATCAGATTTGTATTTCCCTACAAGCTGGCTTGTTACCAGGCAGATTTTCAATTTCAGAGGAACCTACCACACATTTAAATGACAGGACAAGTATGTGATCAGTCTTTCCATTCACGCACCAGTTTTCCCCATGCTTATATTTGATTTCAACATTTAACAACACTCTGCACTTGCCTAAAAGCCACCCACATGCTGCAGCGAGGCTGCATACGTTTTTAATTTGGCTTTTTGAGTTAGCACACAGCCTCTGCAACACTCCGGTTTTCCTCCAAAGAGCTCTGTCACAAAGTCCTACAGCACCTGCACAATTATTTGTATGGCCAAACAGGCCTACTGATTTTAAAAGTATCATACAATGTTGTTCTTTGGAAGAAAATTTTCACACTTCGGATACGAAATAAAACCACTGCCACAGACTCTATAAACCTTCCTCCATCTGTGTTATTCATGAGCTGCAGTGCCCCAGCACCCTGACAATACATGGGAGGATCGTAACGTCGAGGGCTTTTGTTGAAAGTGCTGGATTCCATTTATTTTAATAGACAAGATTACTGTATAGTGTATCACTGAAATTAACTGGATCAGCTTTTCAAAAGCAGGAGTCCAGACAGTAAAAACAAACAATGTGCTGACAGACTCTACCCACTAACATGAAAACCAAGTAATCACAAAAACACTTTGATATTGCCATCAGCTCCCTAATCTGCACACCTAAAAATAGTTTTCAAGTCCCTAACATACTCCCCCTCCCCTTTTTTTCTTCTTTGCTGGCTGAGTTTAAATGCAGCCTTCAACCCACTGCCAACAGTGTTTCTAGCTTTGATTAGACCTGGTAGAATCACCATGGCCCAGAACTTACAGCAAAGCCACGAGGAGGAGGAAGGAGAAAAGCTGTCCATGATCCTCTAGTAAGAAACAAAACCTCATTTTTGTCTCCATTTATTGCATGAACTTTGCAGACTTCTGTGTTTGATTGAGTAACTTTGCATTCCTGTGATCTAAACTTAGCAACCTCTCCACAACAGTGCCAGAAGGAAAAGGCTCTCCAAGAGGATTTCAAATCTGTATCAATTGTTTCAAGAGAGCCAGCAGCAAGGCTGTCACAATATTAAGGTAGATATCGCTGAGCTCAGTAATTAATTTATGAACTAGATGTTTCGGGTCTCAATTCATCTTTAATTTTCCATTTGTCCCTAAGCTGTTGCACCGCATTGCTTACTGAAGGCAAGTACTTCTCCTTTTGCTAAGAAAAATAAAGGTATTGCCTTATTAAACAAGTGTGTGTGGACTCTGCACACATGCGCACGCACACGCCTTGAGAGTAGTGTTTCATTAGTCCCAACTGGAAGGGCAGTTTAAAGAAAAATACCAGAAACCATACCTACAGCCTGACATATCTATGATATGTTGCAATGCTAGATCGCCTTTCCCACAGCACATATCAATATGCTATGCTCAGTTTTACTGAAGTGCTTGGCAGAAAGCATTCCTGACTCACAACAGTTTCTGTTCACTGGACTGACCAGAGGCGAGTCATACCTAATAAACTGCCATAAAATACACGTACACACGCCACTTTGGATCAATGATTTCTCTGCTAAAGGATGTTACTGTGTAATACAGCTTTAAGTTTTCAACTTTGTCATATTTTCTAAACCCCGATTTCTTCAATTTACTTTCAGTTATGTGACATTCCCCTCTAGCAGAGTGAAAGCATGCATTAGTTAAACAATGTGGTTTGGATTTAGTGTTCCCATGCATCATCGTGAAAATGTTTGTCTCAGCAATAGTGTCATTACTGTTACTGGGAACAGCTGCTCTACCATGTCTTCTGATTGTGGAAAGCAGAGTATCTCCCTTCCCATACCAGTTTACAAGCAGGGAAATTAAAGCAGGACCATCGAGTAGGAGGTTTATAAGTACACACTGTTCTGTACCTGCCTTCCTCCTGCCAGAAAGGAAGCAGAAAGTGCAGTGCAGCAAGAAGAGCAGCAAAATAAATACTGCAAAGAGAAATGTAGTTTGGCTCCCTCCACTGGCAGTTCTTCTGACTCCAGACCGGGGACTAACCTGAGGCAGAAATCCTCCCCTCAGGTGCAGCTCTAGCAGTCCGGCTCCATTAGACGTGACATCCTTCAAGCGAAAAATTAGAGTGGGGAGTTTGCTACTGATCAAGTGGATGTTTACTACCTCCCCTGAGTTTCTGAGGTGGAAAGATGTAACCCTGGGGTCCCGCTGGGTTGGCCAGGGGTGTCCGTCCAGGTGGCCCACGTGGCTTTGGCTCAGGCCTGCTGGGCATTTGTACGGAGAGCTCAAAAAACTTAGAGCTATTGGCGTGAGTACGCTGAGGAGCAGGCTCCAACTCACCTTTCAGAACAAGATCTTCAGAAGTAATTAGGCTTTATTTTAAGAGGGATAAAATTGGTTTTCCAGAATATTAGACCTTTTGAAATATGTTCAGATGGGAAGCCGTGCTTTCAGTCACTAGGCATTTCTCAAAGTCCAAGTTTGGTAGCTTTTCAACTACACAAACACCGCAGCTTTTGAATATATTTCTTTTCTGATTTAGAGCACAAAGTTCTATTTTTTGGAAGGATCTTAGATTCCCAACTTTGTTCTGAAAATGGGAATCAGGCACTCTGAACACTTCACTTCACTTGTATCAAACAAACTCAGTTTGAGTAAGGCAATTACATAGTCAATACACTCCCATATACCATATCAAAACATGTAATAAAACAGTTCAAACAAACATGGTAAACTACAAGGATTTTTGACAAATTTACCTGCAGTATTTTCACTGAAAATTCTTTTTGGCCCAAAAATAACAATTTCCATCAACCACAAATGCTGAAGTTTCAGTAAACTTGATGGGTGGGAAGAGGTGGGTTTCCTAGGTGAAAAAATACACACAAAAATGCAGGCACAATGCCAGAAATGTCACATCCTGCACAGAAGTAGCAGAAAACCAAGTTTTACCCATTTCTGCTTAGATAGATATATTCTGTACAGTCTGCTTACAGTCAGAGATAATGTGGTTTCTGCATAATTACTTTCTCCCAATCAAATTAAATCAAGAAAAAAAAAAATTTCCTTCAGCTAAAAGATAGACAAACAAAATGCAAAGCACTGGCTAACAGCTGTGTAGGTAAGAGTGCAAAGGCAAAAACAGGGAATCCAGCCTTCAGCCTTACAACAGGAGAGCTATGTATGGTAGAGATCTGAGAGGTTCAGGCATGAACAAAATGGCTTATTTGTTAGGGTAAAATTCCCAAACAGGCTACTCAGTGGTATTTGTCAGCCCAGTAGTTTCTCCAGGAAAATTGTCTCATAGCTGTGTTCAAGGCAGATATTAAGATTGCCAGGCAGCACTCCTGCTTCTGCCTCTGTGCACCACTTCTCCTCAAAGGAAATGGAGGGGACAGATCCTGGCCTAACAAGACACCAGCATCCACCTGCTTTTCTTCAGCTAATACCAGGAGGATTTAACTCCAGTACGGAAACCTTGCTCCTTCAATTTCCTTGGCAAAGTGAAGTAAAGGCAAGAAAAGCCACCAACATCAGAACAGTTCCTGGAAGGAACATGGTATTCATCAGTCACAAATATGCAGGAAACCTACATATAATAAGGGATAAACCACATCTCAGAAAAAACAGCACCTACGTAGAGAGCATGTTGTCATCCATTTTGGTGCAAGAAATCAGAGAGTACATGAGTGTCACACACGCATGTGCAGGGAAGTGATCATGCATGGGAGGATGCACAGCATGGCAGCAAAGACGTCGCTGACGACCGGGAGGTATCATCACCCTCCATGTTCTATCCCAGCCATGTCCACAGCCAGGGAAAAGAAATTCGTTACCTACAGCTTTCCTCCTCAAATCCTCTATGTCTTCTGTTTTTACAGTGGTTTACATCATAAAGTAACCTCTGGCAAAGAAGATGGAGCAGCAAAACACAAGTGATGATGTGTCTAATCTCTTCATCATGTCAAAGAACCACTTCATTGCCCCACTATGGCCCTACACCAGTACGTTGTAACATATGTGGAAGTGAAAAAATAGCTCTTTTTTCAGTTTTGGTCTCACAGAAATTAGGCAAAAGCATAACTCTATCTTTTCCCACTGGAGGAGGATCTGGAGCCACAAACTAGAGCAGCCAAGGCAAGAGAGAGCCAGGGGACCTCCCAACAACTCCTCAATATGTATTTACAGCCTCACGCAGTGTCTGGCAGAAACTTCCTGGGAAGGAAGGCAGTGGTCCTATCCTCAGGTCTCTCTGAAGAATGAATTCCACCTAGCCAGGAGGGCATGCCATTTAGGGCATGACATTTATAGCTCTCAGCAGACTCTGGGCTAACACATTCATAACAGCCCAGCTCCCTTCCTGCAGTCACTGGGGGAGACGGGGATGGCATTTCAGCTGCAGTGCAAAAGAATAGCTTGTTTTATTCTGATGTACAAGTATCATCATTACTGTGGGAGAAATGAAGGGGGGAAGCCAGTCCCTCAACCCTCTGCGTTGCACACAGTAAGTCAATCACCCCCATCAATGCCGTTCAACAAGTTCATCAGCCACACGTTCCTCAAACTGAATTCTGCGAGGGTTTCCCAGGCATGCACAGAAGTCTGCCTATGGCAAAGTGTCAAAAAGTATTACTCCAAGGAGATCTTTGTTTTGGAAACTTGCATCTCAGCTACAGTTTGCTTCCTCTTTAACAATTTTAAAGCCAAGGAGTTTTCTTTAGTAGTTGCTTTTGGTTTTAGTCTCCACTGCTTACTCAACTGGGGAAGATAGCTTCAGATTTAGGTCACCCATGTAAAAACGTGTTTGGTGATCTCATCTTGGTCCCCACTGGGTAGCCATCCAGATCACAAAGAGTAGGAGAAAAATATGGCCCCACTAAGGAGATCTGGAAGATTTGGGGGGGGGTGTTTATTTGTGGTTTTTTAATAAAATTGGAATATCTGGGTGTTTGCTACAGGCCAGCACTGAGGTGCATTTGTAAGCCCATGCAAGTTCCAGCCAACGTTGCTTGGCCACAATCCTTGCTTTTGTAAGAACTGACATTGACCTTTCCTCTTCAAAGGTTCAGAATCACTCATATGTATTAGAAAACATAACAACACTTTGTCCTCGTACAGCAACTCTCGTCACTACAGTTCCCAAGTGTGGGCAGGTACTGAATAACTTTTACATTTGGTCCAAATTTACAGTGTTTCATCCATGCTTATTTCATGAGAAGAAATGTTACAGAAAAACACGTAAATGAGAAACAGTATTAAAAAATTATGAGCTGCCGCTGCCTTCATGCAAGCTTGGCAGATTGTTTGCTTCTTTCCCTTCATTAGCCTGTTGCCCCCTTCTTTTTAACCTAATAACAACATTTTTGTACTAGAAAAAAACCCAAACCAAAACAACCACATTTGAGAATCAATAATAATGCCCAAGGCAAGTCTCAAGGAAAACACCATGGCAATTATTTTTTGCACCTTCCTCAAGCCACCTTTTTTAAAATATGCCAGGCAAGCCACATTTCATCCACTTTAACATCATTGACGTATTAGACGGAAAAATAACTTATCATTCTTCTGTCTGTGGTCATGCCACCTCCACATGGGATTACATTGGATCTCATAAGGTAGGAGATTGAACAGCATCCTTCTCCTTTAAAGAGTTCACAGCATTTCTCATCTTGGTCTTAACAGTTACGTGCTGTAAGAGCTGTAATTTTATGAGTAAGATGGAAAACCCGAATCCTAACTGCTTATGGTTATGAATACACTCATTCCATGACACATCACATTTTTGGAGGCTTGTTTCAGAGGATGGTTGCAGAGCATTCCCTTTCTGGTGTTGGTGAGAACAGCAGAACAGCAAAGTCACCCATGGTCCCCGCTGGGGACAAGGCACCCAGAATTCATCGTGCAAGTACTCAGGCCGCTGGACACACACTGGGGCAAGAAGGGGTGTCATCAGAGCACCCGAGAACGCAATGCTTGCTCCCAGACAATGTCTCTGCATGGGTTTCACTGGAGTTAGCAACTGACCGGCCAAAAAAGCCATTTGCTACTTCTTTGTCAACCACTTAAAACATTCATTATCTTGGTTTTACTCAAAATAGTCCAACAACAGCTCATTTATGCTGAAAGTGGCAGGGAAACAACTTTTTCATTCATCCCCTTTAAAACACTCTAACAAAATGTATCATAAAAGATCTCTGGGGATTAAGCAAACCACAAGCCTACCAGAATCGTCAGGTAGCATCAGCTTTTCTGTAAAGGTGCCTCTCTTTGGGATGTGCTAGTGATTAGCCTTTCATCCCCCCTTTTTGCTTGCTCCCACACCACTTTGCTCTGCATCACAAAGCACAAGGGTATTTGCATAAAGTCAGAGTACTCCTCAGCAGCCTGGGACACTCACTGCAAGGTGATTTGGTAAATTAATAAGGAAATGATGAGACTATAAATTGAATTTAAAAGGAACTTTGGCTGTATCAGTTGTTAGTGTGCTTTCTAGTTCTATTGCTGTGGACAGCTGAGAAGTAAAAAAGCACACCAGTTTGTGCTATATATTATCTTCAGATTGGTGCACAATGCAGAGTATCACTCAGAAACTTAGGTTTTAGTGCGTTAGCACATTTCTTATTAATAATGTTTATGATAGCATCACCATGAGGGAACAAGTATACATATTGTATACAAGTATATGATACTGCACTTATTGATACCATTACTCCTGCAGGCCACGGCGACCCAAACAATTTCCACTGTACAATTCTCATTCCGAGCAGATATTTCTCTTCCTAAAAGGTTCATAAAAACTGTTTCACTTGTCAATGAAGCAAATTCACAATTTTAGTAAATATTCACACCCTTCCCTTCTTCATGCTCCAAAAGGGCAGCTGACCACATTGCTATGAGGTAAGTTCATGTGATCCAGCTGCCAGTGGTTCATCCTTGAAAATTTGTTATAAAGCAGGCAAGCAGACAATTCCTAACCAAATTTCCACTGATGGTGGATGGATAACATTTTCCCCATCCAAATCAACAGAAGAAAATGCTTTTATCCTTGTTTGCTCACAGATAGCTCCCAACTGCCAAGCAGTTAAGGCATTAAATCAGAAGTGGATTAAAAAAAAAATTCTCTACAAGAAAAGATGTAGAGTACTATGGTCATTCAGTTCAAAAGACACCATGCAAATTATGAAAGATTATGATATTACAATACAAAACTGGCCATGTGTTTGTATTACAGTTACTGGAAGCGTAATTCATAGGGCTTTGCTGTGTGAACTCCTTTGCAGTAGGAGTTGCATATGCAACTTTCCTTTCCTCTAGGATACTCCACGTGGAAATTAAGCCACTGCCTCTCCCACTAACGACCCACCACTCAAAGGACAGTCTTAAGAGACCTTCCTGAAAGGATGAATTCAGTCTTGTAGTCGTATGAAATACAGTACCTTAAGCACTTCATTTATCAGGAGATTTTATATGCTTTTGAGAGTCCCTCATATGGCAAGGATTCCTTTAGTCTAATTCTTGTTTACCCTAGAATGTTATTTCCAATGACTTTGTTGCTTATCTCGTCTGTGATATGATTTATGTTAACTCATTTCCTGTAAAAGCATACACTAATAAAATGAAAAAAATTTGAAGAGCGGGCCAGCTTTGAATTGGCATGGGACATTTCATGAGTAACTAGATTCAAATCCTTTTATATTACTGTTTCAGTGAACCTTTAAGGCTCTGAAGGGCAATATGCCCTTTTTCTGCAGTCCCTGTAAGATTGTTTCATTGGTGCTGTTTCCATAAATCCTTGATGTAACAGATAACCTTGTACTAGAAAGGACCTAGGTCCTTTCTTTAAAGAACACCTGCTTTTCATGCTAAAGAAAGTAGGAACAAGTTCCATATCCATCCCAAATAATCTTTACAAACAGATGCTTAAAAAAAAAAATCTGATAAATGGCCAGAAACATCACATGACATCAATGTGATACCGTTTTTACCTTTTAATAGTTCCCTGGAACACCTCTGCGTGGTCTGGCTTGGGCCTGCAAACCACTGGGAATCCGCCATGGCTTGTACTTGCAAGAAGCTGAGCCAAGGAGGCAATGTTTTCCTTCAGGTGAAGGACTCTGACGCCAGGCTCCATGACATCCCTGGCAGAGAACAATTCCAGGTTCAACCTGAAAGACACAAAGCAGACAGCCAAAGGATTATTTAGTAAACAGGAAATGAGGCATACTGTACCATGTTAGCGTTTGATGAGTTTATAATGTGTTAGTAAATTACTTCAAGATGGAAATCTATCTGCTTTATTTGCACATGTAAAAAAAAAAATTAATTACCCAATAAAACTGCTTATGAAGCATTGCCTTTCTTTGTGTGAGATACATGATAAATTCAACCATATGCATGACATGGTCATCCCAGACAGGATATCATAAGACTCATTTATCAATTTGCATGACTTTCCACATTAAAAAAAGTTTTTTAATCTGAGCTGAAATCCTCTGGAATTCTGGCTGATATCAAATAGTTTAAAGTTAAGCACTTTGGAGAAATTCACTTACGCTTATCATTGCAATAGGGTTTTTTTGCAGCGGTAGCAGCTAGAAAGATAGCCCCTTCAAAGATAGCTTACAAATCATATATGGATTTTCCAGTATTTTCTAACACTTTTCAGGTTCTAGGCAAAGTTTCAGGAAATATGAACATACAAAATTGAAAAACAGGTGTACCCACTATTTCTGACAGTAAGGTGAAATGAAAAATAAAGATACTTTCTGCAAAATTCAGGAGTAATTTCTATGGAATTACAGTAGGCCAGATTCTTACAACTGAAGTCAATGAACTGCTCTAGTTTTGAGCTTGTTTTATATCATCTATTTTCAAAAAAATACATTAATTATTCTGACTATCATCTGGACACACCATAAGCCAGAATCTCCTGTTCAGACACAGGCTGACACAAACCACAGACAGAGACAACTGGAGCATAAATTTGCCCACATCCTGTTTTACCAATGTACCTTTCATCCCTGTGGTAAAAGCAACTCTTTCCATATGCTGTTAATTATTGTCCTCCCTCCTGAGAGACACAAGGTTATTTTTGTTCATCAGTTACTCTGATGGTTTGTGATGTGACCACCTGCCTAACTGAACTGAGAAGTCAATGCACTTCACACATGGCACCTACACAGCTGTGAAACAAGTTTATTCTTCTTCTAAATGGGGATGGATTTAAATGAATCCTAAAAAAAGAACAGTCTTATATGCATCAAATCACGTCATACCCATCCCCAGTTATATGAAACAGACTGCAGGCAATGAAAATTTGGAACACCATCTTATTACAGATCCATGTTTCAAGGGACCAGAACACAAACTTACTGAAAAATGAACCTGTCTGAACCACATTTTGCTTCCGAGTTAAAATGAGTAGTTTACTTTGCAAATCAAAATGGCTGAGTGCAGAATTTAGTAGCAACTACTGAAAACAAAACCTAAAAATCCCAAAGAGATGGATTTTTTCATTCTTAATCTCATTGAGTGCTACCAGTTGATACAGTACAAGTGATGGAACTCAGTGGGAACCACAGATGCTGCTCAGGATGAGCTGCTGTCAGAACTGTGCTGCTGTGACTGTTTGTTGTGTAAAAAACTCCACCAGAGGAATTTTATTTTTCCTAAATGAGTAGATTCCTGTTTATCTTCTGCCTTTTTTCCATCTCCATAGGCCAGATAAAAATCTGTATTTGCCTGCCTTAAGCTTTGTCGAGAAATACTATACATTGTATTACTATTAAAAGTACTGTACCTAGCGAAGTGGACACAATGTGAAAACATGATTAATGGTAATAGCTACTTCCTGAATTACATTAAATATGTGCAAACCGGAAATGATTTTTAAGTAAGAGCAATGTGAATACTGTTACATTCCAGCAGTTTCTAGAGTGTATTTCTTAGCCGTATGTACGTTTTCCATCGTCACAACTTCACAGTTTTGCTCTGTTGCAAAGAAAGCAAATGTTCCACAATACTGCAGAAGTCCATGAAACACCCTTAGGTTTTGTCAAATCATCCATTTGTATAAAAGCAAGGGATAACTCGTTATACAGTTCTGTGATCTTGGCTTTGTCTGTATTGTCTACATCAACTATACGCCTTGTGTTATCATCAGTCAGCTTTTTCAGATGTGAGAACATACTAAGGATTGGCACTGATTCACTGCTCATTGTCAGCAACATTTCTTTCAATGAGTCTTCTGTCTGTTGCTGTAAAGAATAACCTTGCTTTGGGGGTGGAGGAGACAAGCAGGCAAAAGAGTTGTTTTATGAAAGATTGTTACAAGGCCAAGGCATCTTTAAATAGACTTGGCTAAAGAAAGCCTTTACCAATAAATTGCTTCTCAGATAAAAACCAAGCCAAACTGGAGTTGTATCTATAGGATCATAAGAATCAAGGATCATTCAAGTCAGAAGGGACCTCAGCAGTTCTCTAGTCCAACCTCCTGCTGAAGGTAGACTCAGCTATGAGCTCAAACCATGTGCTTGGGCCTTTCTCCAGTCAGGTATTAAAAACCTCCAGGCTGCGCAACTACCCTGGGCAGTCTGTGCCACTACCCCACTGTCCTCATGGTGAAAAGGTATTTCCTCATATCCATCTCATCGTCTGAAACATCTCTTGTTTCCACTTGTGCCTGCTGTTTCTTGTCCACCATGCACCATTGTGAAGAACATGGCTCCATCTTCTCAATGATCTCCAACAGTTACAGGGGGAGGGGAGGCGAGGCACACTGTTAGGTGCCTTGAAAGCCTCCTCATCTCCAGGCTGAACAAGCCCCAGTCCTGCAGCCTCACAGTGCAAGTGGTCCAGCCCTGACCATCCCAGTTTGGCAACATCTGCAATTCTGTTGAAAGTACACTCCATTGTCTCCTCTATGTCATTCATGGAAAAGTTAAACAGGCCAGGTCCAGGCATAGACCCTGCAGTGCTCCACTTGTTAGGCCTCCAGGCAGTGTATGATCCATTAAGCACCACCTTCTAGGCCAACCACCCAACCAGTTATTCTACCATCTGGTTGTTCAGCCTGTAAACTGTAACATCTTGTCTTGGATACAAGAACATGATGCAAGACAGTGTCAAAAGCCTTGCTAAAGTCAAGGTAAATTACATCCACTGCTCTCTCCTCATCCACAGACCCATTCATTTCTGCATAGAAGGCAATCAGGTCAGTCAGGCACCTTTGGTCAATGCATACTGACTCTTCCTGATAACCACCTTCTCCTTCATGTGCCCAGAAATCTGTTCCAAGAGGACTCACTTCATGATTTTCCCAGTCACCGAAGTGAGGCTGACTGACCTGTAGCTTTCTAGGATGAACTTTCAGTGTTTTTTGAACACGGGCACAATACTTGTCATTCTGCCATCATTGGGGATCTCCCCCAGTCTCCACAACCTTTTAAAGATGAAAGACAGCAACCTTGCAAAGACATCAGCCAGCTCTCTCAGCATCCTTAGATGCAACCTATCTGGTCTCATAGACTACTATTGCTCAAGTTTTCACAAGTAATCCCTCACTCAGTCCTTAGCTACTACTAGTAGTTCTCCTTGAATCCTTACACTAAATTCAGAGACCTAGGAGTCCTTGTTGGTAGACAGTGAAGCAAACAAGGCATTGAGTGTCTTACATATGGCTGCTGTCACTAAATCATGTGTCCTCCTCCATCTGCTTCCAGAGCACTAAACCTGTTCTGCAGTTGCAGATCTGAAAGTGGAGAAGGAGCTGTTTTCTTACTGCCAGGAATCCCACGTCTCTAGCCTTCCCCATCATGGCAGTCTCCATTTGCCTCCTACAACATACCACGGTCTCCCGGTGCCTCTCCTTCTGTGTAGCTGGGGCTTCAGGCTGTTGTTAAATGGGTGCTTAACACTCCTTTACCAGGACCAGCCTTCCCAGCAGCAGCCAAGATTCAAAGATGGCAAAGGAAACTCACAGAAGAGCCAGAAGGAGGGTACAAACAGTAAACAGGAGCCTAAAAACCATCCCAGGCATCTACAGGCGCACTAGCCCACCGACGGCCATGCCAGCTGCCCAGGCTGTGCTCGCAGCCCTCCAGGTAGTAGTGCTGCCCGCAGGCCAGTTAGACAGCAAATGTATGCCATGCCCAGGCATCAGCCCCTGTGGGCAGGGTCCCCACTGTCGGTGAGTCCCTTCTCCCGCACAACTACAAGCCTGCCCAGATGCCTCCCAAGGACACTTTGCTTAGCTGGTGAGTGCCGCTGCTGCTGCACACTTGCGTTTATGCAACAAAGCCCTCGGTTTCACAATGCAATTTCAAGCAAGGACATTTCATTAACCATTTTGAAAATGCCTTTTTATATGGAATAACAAGAGGTACTTACATTTGGATTTTATCAAGTAGATTTTTCTTACGTGATTAGATTTACCTCAAGGAGAGACACAGAGCTGTAGCCACACTACTAAAATAGATCTAGCGTAAATTTTTCTTTTATAGGACATGTGAGAACATTTTCTCCAAAAATGTAATTCAGTATAGTAGCGTAATGTATTACAGTATTAAGGCTATCACCAAAGTTATGATATCCAAGTTTCAGGTTCCTTTCAAGAGCACATGCATGAGACTGGATATAACATGGAACGAAGACAATCTGCCTTATGACCTAAATAAAACAGTCATTTGGTAGGAAGCCAATATGCCTGAATGGTAAACTGTCTCGAAATGATTCATGGAAATGTAGTTCGGGCCCTGTTGCTATTAAATCCAATGGAAGTTTTCCCACTGAAATAAATTGTTAAGGATCTAACCATAACAGATCTAATCATAACATGGAGGTTTCCTTAGACAACACGCAGTACAAGAGAACTTTACTTCAAATAAGATTTACTTTATATTTTATGCAAGTTTCAAATGATTAAAAGGACTTAAAGGAGGGTGGGAGAGAAGCATAATCCTAACTCAAACACACTCCAAGGACCAAGGTGCATGAGAACACAGGCAGTGCTGCTTGCTTGGATTTATTCACACATGTGCCCTCGTCTTTTTTAGGTGTCGCTCCCGTCCTCCTCTTTCTGCACTGAGAATGTTTACCCATTGACTCGCCACAGGCCGTCCTGCTCAGGACAGCCCTAGGTTTTATTTGGGCTTCTTGTAAACCATTGTTTTATTGCCCTGACTGACCACTGCATCTTGTATAAGTAGTTCTCAGGAGGTTGTTTTGAGGTTTGCTTAATGCTTGTGGTGATTTTTAGTCTGAGCATAGTCAGGACTCCAAACAATTGAGAGGGCGGGCTGTTTAGCTTAGGGGAACATCATCAGGTTGGAGGTCATTAAAATTACTTACCTGTGTTATAAACATCAGCAAGTATTAGAGCTATTCAGCTCTAGTTTCTACTGTTCACGCATCTTCTGAGACTAGGGCATTCTTTTTTTTTTAAATACACTTCATTTGGCCAGAAAAACTGAACAGGTTTATTTCATAATTTTCATTCTAGTACAGAACCAGCCACACTGCTATGAGGACCTGTAGCTGCTACTACATTATAAATACAGTTTATTTATATTAGCTTTCTTTCACCCTATCATCTTTAAAGAAACCCCATTGTGAATAAACTCACAACACTGCAGGAAACTGCTTACATTTAAATACAAATTCTTTTTTTTTTTTAAAAAGTTATAAAAAAAGGTTTTCTACATACTTGTCACAGGCCCACCAATTTTCTTTTCAACAAGACATTTGGTAAAAGCAAACTATGAAAAAGCTTATCCAAAAGTTACATGCCAATACTGATCTCACTATATAACAGAAGAATATATATGTACTACAGAAATGTTAATCATGTGCAGATGACTGAATTCAGTAGTTTTGCAAGTGAATTCTCTGAAAAAAATGGTTCTTTAAGTATGTTCACAGAATACCACTGAGATCAATAAAGGGAAACAAAAAGCTCTATAAAACCTCCTTATGCTGGAAAAGGACACAAGTTAAATTAAATTAATTTTAAAATTGATTTGTTCCACTTAGTGCTAACCCCTGAAATAGACACATTCAAACTGATTTAAAGCTAATTAAACCAATAAAATCACTGTGTGCATTGATGTAAGTGCAGGCATGCTAGTGATCTGATTTTGTTTAATTAGATCCATTTAAAATCAGTTTTCAGTGGAACTTTGCATGGCAGACAAGGCCTATGACTCCTTGCTGTCTCTATTTTAGTTCAACACTAAACTGAGTGAGAAATTCTTCTAGTTAAATCAGGAGCCAAAAGTTTGGCAGAGTTCAGTCTCCGTTCAGTATATCTACAAATATTTACATTGACTGTAAGAGGACAAGCTTCCCAGCATCCCCTGGTCGTGGCTCCCTCAATATTCTTAAATGAGGGGACATTTAGCTATTCAGTCTAAAGGCCTTTTGATAGTACAGCACTTATTGTGAAATGTGTTGTTTGGGTTAGCTGGATGTCTCTGTCACTTGTTTCCCAGCGAGGATTTGAAAGTTATATATGTTTAGCAACTACTGTATGCTAAAGACAAATGGATTTCCACAAGGTCTCATAATCTGCTGGGAAACTGTCTCTCTCTAATGCTTGAAAAATTGCAGAACAAAAAAGAAACAAAGGAAACAGACAAGAAAGCTTTTGTGTTTTGGAAAANGGGGGGGGGGTGGAGAATGTTGAATGTTTGGGGCTTTTCTGCCAAGAGTTTGCTTTTCTGTTCCTTTATCCCTTATAAAGTTTTTCCCACCAGCACTGTCAGTATAAAATACTACTAAGTTAGAAAAATAGCAGCTCCTACCCACTTTGCATAGATGTAGCTGTTTATACAAGGGCATTTAGCTTTAAAAAAATTAATTAGGTTGTGCATGAGACCTTGGAATAAGCAGGTAAAGGATCGTGTGAGTGGATCCACATGATGGAATTACTCAAATAGCAGCTTAAAAACTACAGCCTCAGCAAACCACATGCGAAACCGTAGGTAAAAACATAAAGGTCATAGTTCTTGACTTAGTTTTCACAGTGCAAGTCCAAAACCAAATTCACAGATTGTAACTAGCAGCCTACTTTAGCCAGGTTAGTATGAAGGGGAGTACAGGCATCTATCTAAATATTCAGAGCTATTGACGGTGCCTGCTCACTACTTCCACCCAAAACTGAAGGCATCTAAACTCACTTGGTGTTTCTATTCAGAACTGTGCATTTCCCCACGCGATTAGTAGTGTGTGTGGAAATGTCTCAGTCCAAACAAGCGGCTGTCTAGCACACACCTGCTCTCAGCCCTTACATGTATATCGACAGCACTGCAAGTCCAACACAAGGCACTGCACCATGGCCATTGAAGAGCGGCATCCAACAGACATGACCTTTAGAAGACTACATTTGGTAGAAACGTGAGAGTTCCAAAATGGGTTCTCACCTCAGCCATGAGGGATCTGAACCCTCACCTGGGATCTCCAAGACACAGGGGATGCTGAAGCACCCAGGTTGTCAGCGGGCCGGGAGCAGACCCCCTCCTGCTGAGGCTGCTCAGCTGAATGGTCAGGAAAGGACCACCCCTGCAAGCAACACCTAGCTGCCTCTAGAGAGAACACATATGAATGAGTGTAAATGTACACAAAGATCCAAAGATGGATTAGTTGTCTTGATGCCTAACGGGTTAACCCTTAACCCTGGTGGACATGCCACTTACTATTACTGTATTCAGAATGGGAATGATTCAGCTATCCTTGTATTTTCCAAATTANCCCCCCCCCCCCCAAAAAAAAAAAAAAAGTAAAAGTGTTAAGCTTGTGTTAAATCCATCTGTCCTGGCATTATAATCAGAGGCAAAGAAAGTAATTTCTCAAAATGACACCAGTACAAGCTATTTAAATTGAAAGTAATGTTTCAAACAAACTTCCATAGGAATAAAGTGAGAGAAGCAAGTAAATTGAGCGCTAAACTAAATACCTTGTGATCTTGCTTATAACCAAAGAAACAGGGAAATGCATGTTCTTTGGATAGATCACTGCAGAGCAATTTCCAAGGGAAATTCACAAAATACTAAGCTGGCTCTTGCAGTTTGAATGCAATGACATGATGAGTTTCTTGTAAATGTATGCCAAAAAAACTAATCCAAACTGGAAAGAAGAGAGGAAAGCTCCTATGAGACAGTTTTTATAAAAGCTTCATTCAGGGCCTCCACCCTCATGTACTGTACCAGCCACCTTAGCTTTTCCACTCTGCCTGGTCCAAGAAAGTACCGACTAATATATTAAAAATGTTGGCTTTAAAATGTTTGGGAATGGACAGTGACAGCAATATATGTTTTAATAATCAGACACAGATTATCAGATGAACTTTTAGTCAAAATGAAGTACAGAGTTTAGGTCTAACAGACTACAAAATGAGTAAACTAAAGTAATATGGATGGGAAAAAAATATGAAAAAGATTTCAAATTGCTCGGTCCCTCCAAGAATCAGGCACTTTCTAGTGGAAAAGTGTAGCCAGGTTATTAAAACATAACTTTGGGTATCTGGAGATACAGATTATACCCTGTTCTCAGTCCAGTAAATAGAAGCTTTTGACACTTATAACCACGATTTCAAGCAAAAGCATTCTCATTCCAGCTGTACTATCAACTTCCTTGAGAAAGGCATTTAAGCCCTCAAACTTCAGCATTCCCATTTCTAAAACAAATCTAGCCCACTTGTTATACCATAAGCACATTGGGAACCATAATTAATTTTTCATAAAAATACTGCAAGCTACAACTTTCTACATATATTCATCATTTTTAAAAAAATATTTCTTATGTAACCCCCCCTGCTCTCTAAGTACCATTCATGTGCAGCACATGTTTTTTCCTCAGTTATGACTTACGGCAAGAACCCACCACTACAAGTGGAGACTACGCGTGTACTTAAATCCCAGTTAAAAATAAGATCGTGAATGCTAGTATTACTTATCTGCTCTTCCAGAAAATTAGTGGTGATCTCCCTGCACCTGATAGTGTATTTATAATAAAACAGTCGATATATGCACCCGAAAATCTGGGAATGGATTTTGTGTGTCTGACTTGCTTTCTCTCTCTCCTTCCTTATCCCCAACACCAGGACTCGGCTTCCTCAGGCTTTTTCCATCTGCTGTTGCTTTCATCTCCCACTCACCTACTGTCACAACTCCATGTATTGAATGGCAGCAGCTAATAAAACTATGCTCATGGCTTTATGACTTTCCATAAAACTACTCCATTCTATGCCCTTTTTTTTGCCTTACTTCTGCTGTGGCTCTGTGTACACTGAAGAACAAGCCTCCCTTGTGATTGCATGAAATAGCATTTAATGGCTTTGCAAAACTGATATTATTTCTAAAATGGGTATTTCATTTCTCAAACATGCTGAAATTCATTAAAGTATTTTGTGCCAGCTGTTTCCCCTTTGTAAATAAATAACTCTTTCCATCATGGCAACCACTATGACAAACTACTAATATTTATGAGGATGTAGCAACACTCACAGGAACAGAAAAAGTGACATATATGTGAACAGCAAAAAGAATCCATTTCAGCTTAAGGTGAACTTGGAAGCAGTCTCCAGCACCAGAATAAAGATGATATCCTTACATGTTACTCAGGAACACTGGGGTATAACTCTTACATAAAGGGTTGTCTGTATTCCCCTATCCAGCAAACACCTCCCAGAGGATTTCAGCCCACTTTGAGTCAGACCCACCATTTCTTGAATGAGTTCAAACAGTTGTTCAATGACATCTTCATGAGATCGGCCACTCTGCCGGCACAGCTGGCTTTCCGGTGAGGTTGGCTGGCTTTAAGTGGAAACTATCAGTACCTGCCAAATGGTGGCCAGACACCAGAGCAGCCTTAACTAATTAGTGGAAAACCCCATCCGATGGCTGGATGCGATTCTTCTGTGTGTGTATGTGCAAGCTCCACCTGCGTGCTACCACATCTGAAGGCTGCGGTGGTACCCATACAGGCAGCCTGTCCTCCCAGGTGAGCCAAAAGGGAGTCAGTCTCCTCCTCGCTGGGCCAGCAGAAGCCGTTTCAAGTTTCCCACAGCTGAAAGTTGCTGTATGCATGTTTTACGTAAGGGCCTGTAGGAGCCGGAGCGGCTCGCTCGCTGCCCACCAGTGAGCTGTGAAACACAGGTGATTAGTTCCAGATGCTGCTTCAGCGCCTTTCCTTCTGTGGAAAGTGTGCAGAAGTCACTTCTTTTGGTTTCATGGGACTCCCCAGAAATGGAAAACACACCAAAAGCTGGTGTGGCTTTGTTATCCCTCCCTCAACATCAGACAGGCTGCAGCAGCAACTTAGTGTCTGTGGAAAGACTTCTCCAGGAGCTGAAGGGATCTGTGTTACTCTTGCTATGGGCCTTACAGCCGATTCATGATGGACCTTATAGCAAGAACCAGAAGCTCATATTAAGTTCCCGTCCGTTGTCACAGCATGCCCAATACTTGCAGCAAGTTTGCCAACTCCGTGACAGTCCCATTCACATGCTAACAGGAACCTTGCTTTGGACAGGTAAGAGAAGCACCTTGTGACACAAACCAGAGGAACAGGATAGCTGCTTCAAAACTCACTATAGTTGATCTGCCTGTTCATGACTCTAAACCTTCTTCCTAAGGTTGTGACCAACTGCACCAAACCAGTCTTTCAAACTTCTTCTAAGTTTGTTTCTCTTAAAAAGCTCGCTACAGGAAAGCCATTTTTGTCACCACTTCTGAATTATAATAAAAGCAGATCATGTAGTTGCATCTAATAATTTACAGTACAACATCCATTTGTAAATTCAAAACATTTTCTTCTTAGCATACCGTGATCTCAATCAGTATATAATCTTGGTAGAACTTGCCATCTACATTTTGCATAGTCAGGGGCAGGGGGGAATCCAGCTTTAATTGTTCATGAAAAAAATGGGGCGATAGAGAAGCTGAGCCTGCAGTTTTCAGACATATCAGAAAATATAATTTCTTAGAGCCTGAAAACATTCCAGTGTAAAACATTCTGGACTCATAGAAAGGTAATTGTGCAAATATACAGGCCCTGTGTAAACATTAAAGTATTTACAAGGTCCTCCAAGGATTTCAATCAAACAGATTGTTGGCTTGTCTTCGCTATCCTTGTCATTATATTTTTCTGTATTTGTGCTTCTCTTGTATATACTTGGTTATGAGAACTGCAGTAACTACCAATACATTTCGAAGTGCAGTAGGTCAGCGGTGAGCTATTACTCGGCCTCCAGCCCTTTCTATCAAAGGAGGGTGCTGCTGGCCGGGTCTCCACAAGTCCTCCTCTTGGCCAGCTCCACACTTGCTCCTCATCTACTGCTCTGTGTAAGCCTGCAGCTCCTAACCTTCAGGGCACAGTGCCAGCTCCAGCTCTTATCCTGGACATTTTAGGAAAGGGAACAGCTAAGGGTGGGAAAAGTTTATTTTAGGTTGGAGGAAGGGTTATATCTGCTGGTATTTATTGTAGCATGGGAAGAGTAATTTGTTTTATTTGTTCAGACTCTGCTCTAAAAATAAACAGTAATGCAACCAGAATCTTGGGCATCTTTATATGGTTTTACCAATCTAAATAAATAAAGTTGTTTTGATTCATGCAGTACCTTTAGGTAGTAGCGTCATTAAATAGTCAAAGTTAGAGCAGGTCGAAAATCATCTTCTAGAGTTCACAGGAAATTTTGCCTTTTACATAAGGCCTTTTGTTTAAGAACTTGACAATACTTGGCAAAGACAACAGACACTGAAAGCCACAGGAGGTATATAGGCATTATTTTCCCTTCTGTTAATTAGAGGATTGAAAAATAAATTGCTTTGGCCAAAGTAACATAAGGAAATGGGACAGACTAAAAAAGAGAACAATCACTCCTCCTTGGTCTCCTGCTTCCCTCCATATAGCCTTCCTCTTCCTGTCTCATCTGAATATTCATATTAATACGATTACACTGTTTGCATGTGACTTTTTCCTACCAGACTTTATTCAAATTTGGACACTGAAATCACTTCATGCTAAATTTGAAATTTTGGGTGAAATTTAACAGTAAAAAAATCTGAGAAAAGTGTCTCTAGTCACTGAAGATTAAGGCTGAAAAGGCCCATTCGGTCATTTTTGTAGATCATTCAGTGTCACTGAGTCTCATTTTTCTCAAAAATCCTACAGAAATAATCAGATCTCCTGGAAACTACAAAGCTAAGTAGCCTTGTTTATCACCACTGTCACAGAGCAAAAAATGCATCAATAACGTAAGTATTGGGATTAATATACAACAGTAACTCTGCCCAGCTGGAAGTTCACCTTCCATTCTTGTTCAGGTTAAGACAACCTTCTTCACACAGATTCATGTGCACTAAGTCTTCACCTTTTTTTTTTAGGAGCAGTTCTGCATAATTTGGAGCCAAGCACAGCCTGAAGGCTGGAGCACAGTGAAGCAAGCTAGTATCAGCCTCTTGCCAGGTTAAAAGGATTGCAAAAGGAGACAGGCTAGACTTTCCTACAGAGATCTGCCATGCAGGGGCAGGGGGCAGCAATAAGTCCTTTCACCCATCCCACACGGGCACCACCAGCCCCACATGGAAAACAAAGCAAGGCCGTGCTGCTGTTGTTCCGTGCACATAAAGTGACATCTGGCTCTGCCACAGTATTTTTGTCAGGGGGTCAATACCACCGTTTATGGCTCGTACATTTGCTTCTCGGGTAATGGGATCACACTAAACTCAAAACCCAGCACGGGAGAATAGGCAAAAAAAAAAGGGACTAAAACCGGTTCTTTGCCCTGTTTGCTTAAGCCTGACAGACAGGCAACATAAAGCCCAAATGTAATTTTAATAAATCTCACCCACATCTCAACACCTTCCCTCCATCTTGTCTGTAGCAGCCAGGATTCTCCCCAGACAAAGTGTGGCCTTGTTACAGCCCCTCCCTTTTTCCTTTGTGCAGCCAGAACAGGATCCAGCTTCCACCGCAAACACTCTAAAAAAGATGGGCTGGATGCCCTCTGATGCGAAAACATTGCCAAGTCCACCCCCTAATGATGCCTCTCAGGATGAAAGTGCCAAGCAGCCATTAAACACACTGGCTTCTCAAAGAGGCGAGACGGGATGCATCACATGCATCTCGGTGAGTCGTCTTTGAATGAACACTTGTGTCAGCAAGATGGGTAAGGAATCTTTTAGTGTAGTAGTTGCTAGTCTAGGCCCAAACCAAAAGCACCCCTCTCCCCCCACAAAGTCCGGTGATTTTCAAAATCCAAAGCCCTCATCTAAAAAGTTCGATAATTACCCCAAATTTTATAACAGGCCAAACCAGGACCTTGGATCCCAAATAACCCTCAAACTTGGGTTGGCTCAAATTCTGCATCCAATGTCTGCGGTGTCGGCTAAGGCAAAACTAGAAGGGAGACAAAAAAAAATCAGCCTTGCCCCATGGGTCTTTAATATAGGGCCACCTCTGATAGACTTTAAAAAAATATAATGAGACCATTATAATATATATTCCAGCCAAAATTGTTGGCTCCCCAAAACAGCTTTATATGGTATGCAATACAGAAACACCCAGGAGACGCTATAAGAAGTTTGACAAGGCTAATATTAAGCTAGAACAAAACAGAACTACTGGCACCAGCTCCACTCAGCTCTTAAGTAAACTTGTCCCATTAAAAAGTAGCCTCTAAGATATTTTCTCTCTGAAGTGTATAGTAGCTTATAAAAAGCAGGAAGGGATGCCAAGTCATAGATGTGTTCAAGTACTCCTTACCCTCATTAAAGAACATTCCCTGGCAGCCAGCAGCTTTGAGTGTTCCAGTGAACCAGATTTTATAAGGGGGGTGTTTACAGTGGTGTGCGATGTAGCTGGAAATCACAGTGCACCGTAGCAGCCCTGTACTAGATACAGCTGTGTTTGGAGCCTTATCACCCAGGGCACAGAATACAACAGGCAGTGTGATCAATGAGGTTCCAAAAAAATAATGAGTATTAAGAAAATTAATCTCAAGCCTCTCTGCTCCATAGGAAGAAAAGCATCTAGCAACGCCAGTGCCTAAATACAAATTAGGTAGTGAAATACCACTGAGGATCTAGGTCTCAATTCCACCAGTTTCGTATATAACAGTATTTACAGAGATTTCTTCATAGTGAGCATGTATATAATTTAGCTTTCTCATGTACCCACTGATTTCCACAGCAGTTAGGAGTTAAATTCTTTTGTGGATCTGGACCTTAACGCCACCCCCCACCTTGTTAATGTAAAGGTTATTTTCTCTGCTCAGCTCAGTGTCTAACACATCTTCTGCCTGGGGATGTTATCCAGCCCTATAAGAGGAATCAACAAATGATTTAATACAGAAGGTCTTTTCATCCTTAACACCAATGAAGAACTGGAAAAGAGAAGATCCACACTTTCTCTCTAACAGTATGAGTGCCAAGGACCTAAAAACATGTGTTCTCTTGAGTTTCTCATTTTTCCTCCCTGCACCAACCAGGCACTGTTTTCCAAAGGCTTTTCAGTTTCAGCTGAAGAAGGATCCCAATTTATGTGGCATTTCTATGGCATTTAAGCAAGCTGTTATCCAAATTTTTCACTCTGCATACACAAATACAATTTATCACCTGTTTATAAACACATGCTAGCTACTAGTTCCTACACAGCTGACCCCTGTCCCTGTTATGATTTGGGGAATCCAGCAATGCACGGTTTATACATTTTGTGATCTTACAGAATAATTAATGTTGAACAAAGAGGATGTAGAACCTGCCACACGCGTGTGTCGCCTACAGTTTCCCAGAGCAGCAATAACACAGTTGCAAACCTTCAGCCAAGCTGACACAACCAGAGAAAGAGGTTACCCTGTACAAAATGACATCCGGGTGTAGGCATTTGAAGATAAAATTACTCCTAAAGTGTAGCAAATAAGTGGAACTTAAAAACAGCAGAGCCTCACATACTCTGGGTGGTCACTCTGAGATAAAAGAAAGACTAGAAAAGCAGATAGGCAGGCTCCCACAGCATCTTGTTAGCTGCAGGACCAGTCAGAGAGAAAACAAATGAGAAATCTTTGTCCGCAGGGAAAACACATGGAAAGAAAAGTCATGGCCAGGCACCTTTCTGTAGAAGTTTGACTCAAGTTTCAAGGATGCTCAGAAGCAATGAGGAAACAGATAAAGAAACATGTACAGAGACTGATTTTTTTAACTGTCTTGTCTTAATCTGTGTTTTTCTCATGGTAGGTAAAGTAATGGGATCTTGGGTTTGGAATTCTTACAAAGACTGCATGTTAGGCTTCATAATTGGTTTCAGTTATTACTTTTTTTACTTTAAGAGGCAGATTATAAATCCAGAGTTCCCTTGAGTCAATATTCAGGGTTTGGGATGCTTAAGCTATAAGACAGATCTAGGGATCAGTCCAAATCCTGGAGGTCTAAGGTGGCTGAATGGTGAAGTTTCATTTGTTTGCGGGGATAACAAGGTAACAGAGCATCTAAGTATGTTGGAGAGACCAAGAAATGGGCCACTGCCATAGAATCACAGAAGCAAAGAATGGTTTGGGTTGGAATGAACCTTTGACAATCATCTAGTTCTAACCCCGCTGCCACAGATCGGGACATCTTTCACTAGATCAGGTTGCTCAAAGCCCCATCCAACCTGGCCTGGAACTCTTCCAAGGATGGGACATCCACAAGTTCTCTGGGCAAGCTGTTCCAGTGTCTCACCACCCTCATCAGATAAATGTCTTCCTTATGTCCAATCTAAAACTATCCTCTTTTAGTTTAAAAATGCTGCCCCTTGTCCTATCACTACAGGCTCAGGTAAAAAGTCTCTCTCCATCTTTTCTATAAGCACTCTTTAAGTATTGAAAAGCTGCAATAAGGACTCTCCAGAGCCTTCGCTTCTCCAGGCTGAACAAGCACAACTCTCTCATCCTGTCCTCACGGGAGAGGTGGTGTTCCAACCCTCTGATCATTTTCATGGCCCTCCTCAGGATCTGCTCTAAAAGGTCCATGTTTTTCTTGTACTGAGGACCCCAGCGCTGGATGTGGCACTGCAGGTGGGGTCTCACGAGAGCAGAGTAATGAGAAAGAATCACCTTTCTTGACCTGCTGGCCATATTTCTTTTCATGCAGCCCCAGATACAATTGGCTTTCTGGGCTGCAATTACACATTGCCAGCTCATATCTAATTTTTCATCTACCAGTATCTCCAAGTCCACAGGGCTACTCTCAATCCATTCAGTACCCTGCCTGCACTGATACTGCTGATTGCCCCGATGCAGGTGCAGGACCTTGTTGAACTTCATGAGGTTCACAATAGCCCACTCCTCAAGCCCGTCAAGGTCCCTCTGGATGGCATCCTTTCTCTCAAGTGTATCAACTGCACTATTCAGCTTTGTGTCATCTGCAAACTTCCTGAGGGTACAGTCCCACTGTATGTCATTAATAAAGATATTGAACAGTACCAGGTCTCAATATGGACTCCTGAGAGACAGCACTTGTTACTGATCTCCACTTGGACATTGAGCCATTGACTGCAACTCTTCGGCTGCAGCCACCCAGGTAATTCCTTACCCATCAATTATGTTATCCATCAAACCCATCCATCAAACCCTTATCTCCCCAGTTTAGCTAAAAGTATGGGATTGTATCAAAGGCCTTACAGAAGTCCAAGTAGATGACATCCATAGTTCCTCCCTTGTCCACTGATGCAGTCACTCTATTGTGGAAGGCCACTAGATTAGTCAGGCATGATTTGCCTTTTGTGAAGGCATATTGGCGGTCTGAATCACCTCCCTGTCTTCCAAATGCCTTGACATAGCTTCCAGCAGGATCTGCTCCACGATCTTACCAGGCACAAAGGTGAGGCGTATTGGTTAGTAGTTCCTGGGGTCCTCCTTTTTATCCTTTTAAAAAATGAGTGTGATGTTTCCCTTTTTCCAGTCACTGAGGACTTCACCTGTCTGCCAAGGCTTTTCAAATATGATGGAGACCGGCTTAGCGACTACATCTGCTAGTTCAGATGTGTATCAGCCTATTCAGATTACATCTAGAGGATACAGACTAAAAGTTGGCAGCCTGTAAAGTGTCTAGCTATAAAATCTTTACCAAGTTGTGATACTATGTATTTTGCTTCAGAGTATCAGTATATTCTGTAACCAAGTTATCCAGAGACTTTCTTTAATGTTCCTGGAGAGGAAAGGGAAAAGAGTGGGAGGGAAATTAAATTTTGTATATATATATATAAATATACATAAATTTGTCCTTCAAGTGAATAGGACCTCACTCTGAACCAGGAAAGCAGCTTTAATTATTTCCATGGACTTGTCATCTAACTGGAATACCATGGGAAACTTTATGACTTCTTCCCCTCTGTTTTATCTGCCATGGTACATATAGAAGTCATCCATAATGTCACAGATTGTTTTTATTTCCTCCTACCACATTGCTGGCTCTTTTTCCTCTCATGTCAAATACGGTTAGATTATACCCAGCATTCAATGTGCGTGCTAAAAACTTTCAGATATGGCTACATTTGGAAGAAAGTTATAAAGTGTGGAGAGACTGAGTCACCAATATTTTATTCTTCTAAAGTGTCATTTGAAAGTAAGAGATTGTCCAGTAGACCTCAACACTAGGAGAAATGACAGCTAAACTGTCCTGCATATAGGTTTGGTTTTGGATATATACTACCCAAATATGCCTTAAGGAAAACAAAAAGTCTTCCTATGGTAAAAAAATTAATTCATTGTTCCTTCTATTTCTTCACCACATTACCTAATTCATCCCTAGAGAATATCTTAAGAATCAGCCTTTCTGCTAATTATTTTACAGAAGACAATAGTACAGAGTTCTCACTAGCTACAGATAAATGTAGACCCAGCACCCTCATTTAGGAGAGAAAATGGTTCTTACTACTTTTTATAAATGCCCATGAACAGACTGAAGTTTTGGATACTGGTCCACACACTGGAAGATACACAGAACAGGTTGGATTAACATAAGTTTAAAAGTAAAAACCATTACTTATTTCCAAGCTATTCATTTAGTCTAGTCAGTGGAGGCACTTCCAGAAGGCAATGCATCCTACCTGCCTTAAAGTGCTATCCTTGGATGGCAGGAATCACTGCCTGACAATGTACATCATATGGTAGCAAACACATAGGAAGCTCAGACTAGCATCCAGAAGTTGGGTAAGGCAAACTCCACCATAAGGAACTCTACATACTCTGTTGTTGTTCCTCTGCTCTATGGCATCTGCTCACAAGAAAGAGAGTCACAACTGTCTGTGAAAACTTCTACTAGATTCTCCACTAGCCCAATCAGACCACTAATAAACAGCATCTAACTGGGCATTATAGAGCACTTCCTGCTCTCAGGACTCAGGTGACAGTGGTAATTTAGATCCTACCATAAACTTGGAGAGAAAGGGAGTCTCTTTTGTTCTATTTGTACAGCACATCACACTGTGGGAACATTGTTCAGGATCAGGGTCTCCTTTTATTTCTTGGTCCCTCTAAGTTCCAGGTCTCAGAGAACCCACACAGTCTTCATGCAGAACATGACACAGAAAACTTACAGATCGGCAACATAAGAGACCTCACCATTTTCTCCTGTGACGAACAAAAGGTTCCACATCCAAGTAGGGAATGCATTTCAGCTTCAGGAGGGAACTGTACAGGGATGCATTGAACAAGTCACCAACCATCCTGGCCACCATGACAGCCAGCATTATCAGTAGCAAGGACTGGACATCATTTGTGATCTCTACCTAAGGAGAAAACAGAACAGAGGCCTTTCCATTTTTTTCATATACCTGGAGACGAAGGCAATGGTTGCACAGGACTACCTACTTCTTTCACAAGGGAATGGGAAGCAATTCAGTCTGCTAAAAGTGGAAGGGCACTCCCCCTCCTTTCCCAGGGATAGGTGATCAATCAAAACTTCCACCAGAGAGTCTTGGCTGATGCAGTGACAGCTCCCCCTCCCGTTCCTATCAGCTTGAAGCACTGCGCTTACATTAAAACTCACATCTGATTCTCATATTTCAGGTGGCTTGTGATAATTTTGAAGTATCAGAGGAGGGTAAGTAGAGATAGAATAGCCAGATCGCTTAAAATAGCTTGGCATTATGACAAATATTAAAAAATTCAAACAAATCCAAATATTTTTTCTTGCTTGCTGAGCTCAGGAGATATAAAATTGTTTTCTAATACTGCTGTTTCCTGACAGAACAAGTTCCTTGTGCAAACATTGTCTTGAAGGATGCCAGAAAAGGGAACAAGAAGGTTTCAGCAGAAGCGCAGCTCAGGAGATCAAGCAGCAGGAACATCACACAGTTACCACGCTGAGCAACGTTCGGCAGTACAAGGCATGGTGCATGGTACTGCAGCACTGGTTATAGAGCAACATATGCACAAATTATGGTATCTCCCCTAAAACATCTTTCCTAAGTATACTTGCACTTTCTCCCTATGTAGTGAGGGTATAGTCAGATGAGTGGCAAAGTATGTAGCATGTTTCAATACTTTATCGCCCTTTGTTTTTGCCTCCATGGTTGGATACAGCCACCGTAACAATACTGTTAGCTCACTGCAGCACAAAGGTAGCCTGAGTTCACTTGACCTACTAGTGTAAACGCCTAACAGCTGTGGTGGCAATGACTTAACAAAGTATACCTATACAACTGCCTTTGAATAAAGGATTCACAGTAAAGAGCAATGTGAATGCACTTAATAGTCTTCATGCCCAATTCACAATAGAGTCAAATATTTTTCATGGTGAAAATGACTGCACAGAAATATTCTCTTTATGATACCTTAATAAGACTTTTTTAGTAAAAACTGCTATCTCCTGTCACTTCCCACTATTTCCCCTACCGTTGCATCCTATTAAAAAAGGTTATTCATTAGAAATTATCCTGGGATTAAATATGCAAACTTTCCTCCTAACACTAAGAGGCTTTTGCCCAGAAACTTCTCTCCAATTCAAAGTGAATTGCAGCACATTGCCATTTAATAGACCTCATTAGCTAGAAATTGTTAAGTACTCCAAGAATCTACATTCAAAGAATGCCAATAAACACACTTCTGCCTGATAAGTGGTAGCAAATTTATCCAGGCTTATATTTTCACCCTCCTTCCGTCTCTGTTCTGGGTTCGGAAAGATAACATACAGGATGATTTACAGTATATCCCAACAAGGGATTCATATGGCATGGTCAGCTGTGTACAACAGGGTCATGCAACTGTCCTTTCTGCTTGGACATAGCCAGGGATTTCTAATAACACCACAGCATTCTTTGAATGTCTCTTTAAACCTAGTATTCAACTGTTTTATTTAAAAACACCAGGAACATGTCAGTTGAAAGGAAAACAGCAACTGGGGGATTTTAAGAATTGCTCAATCATATCTGCCGCAACTCATTCACACAGATGGAGACTCCTTTATTGTGGATTCCTTTTAAGGTTTTTTTTTTTTAAAGTATCTTGCTATGGGGAACTCTTCTGAAATAAAACCAGCATTAAAATTAATATAAAAACACTCTAAAAAGCTGTAAAAGCACTAAAACTCTAAATTTAAAAACTCTTGAAACTCAAACTCTAAAAAACACTCTCAAGTGACTGCTTTAACCTATACAGAATATCTCCGGAACAGCAAGAACCAGCAAGAACCAGAGCCCGGCTTTCCAGGCTCCCCTCCTTGTTTTTCATCCCATTTTATCCCTTCCTCCTACCCTCCCATCCTCTAGCGGGAACACTCAAGGTGGCCTGGCCCAGGCCCTCATCCTTCATTGTCACAAACATTCAGCAGCATTTTACATCTGCTATTGAGAAACTCTGAGGCTTGTGCTGATTTTCCGCAGCCTTGCAGCCCTCATGAGTGCTGGGATCTGGGGCGGGGGGGTGGCTCCTCTCTACCTACAACAGTGCATTGAACACTCAGAGCAAGTGCCTCTGGGTTCAGCCTCGGACTTCACTTCCTCCAAGAGTTAACGCCTGATGAGCAGAAATGCTGTTTATCTTTGGCAGGCTAGTATGGCTGAGGTCATTAAAGAAAGACATGTTAAAAGCATTTTGAGCAATATCTTTTGAATGTAAGTAAATTTAAACTTTGGCCAAAATAGGACTGATAGACTTGTCCTGAACTCTCACTACAGATGGAAACTGGAGAGGCAATATTTGTGATATGAAATTTTCTTGGAAATAGGCAATACTAGAGCAAAAACATAAAGCAAATCTGCAGATGACTTAGAAATCAATGACATATTTGAAGCATGAACATGAAAAACAGATAATTTATAAAGTTTTAAGAAAACTTTGCATGAAAATTTAACCCATTATGTGATCTTAAGATAAGGTGAAGCTGTACACTAATTATAGATCAAGTTATTTATGAAGCCCAGCCTAAAGCACAAGTTTTATTTAAAAATTGACTTGATTTCACATCCAAGTATTTCGAGAGAGCTAGAGAAAATCTTACTTCCTTCTTACTGGGGGTTCTTGAGTTGTGGGAGAACATTTATTAGCTATAAAAGCATATCAAATACAAGAATAAACTCCAGAGATCAAGTAAGAAATGCTGAGGAAGGGAATTGCAACAAAGACAGACTCACACACAAAAGATGCAGTCATTCATATAAGAAAAAGTATGCTGCTCTTAGCGCAGAAGAAAAATGAAGAATTCATCAAAACCTGCCCAAATCCTGTAGCTAAAACCTAAATCCATTAGCGACAAGGATGATGGCAATGCAGCAGCAAAGTTCTCCTTAGGGTATCGCGATAAAAATCCAGGAAGCACAAGTTAATCCAAGAACTGTGATAGATTCAAGTCATCTTGTATAAACATATGGACACACACGAACCTACACACAGACATGTATGCGCTCTTCATAAGGCTTTATTAGTATTCCCTGTTTAGAGAAGGGCCATCTGCTCCCTGCTGAGAGAGACAAAGTGCAGAGCCTTGGGACTCGCTGCACGAGGAAGTTAGCACTCAGTGAGCTTGGGTGTGAAATTACTGCATATTAGCTACTCTGCACTAAGTGCCTGTTTGGGTACCCGCGGTGCTTGGGAAGTGAAAACCAACATACTTCACCTTCAAAATGGAGCCCGCCTAACTCGCACAAAAGCACTCTTAAAGCTAACCTGCACAAGAGCACTCTTGGTAGGCACTAGAAGCATCCACCCAGGGAATTAGTGCCAAGTAACTAGCAGGCTGTAAATTCACACCGGAGCTCCCAGCATACTAATCCTCCCAGCAGACAGGCCCTTGTAAGCCCAGAACAGCAGCCAAGCAAGCCCAGCCACAGCCCAGCACCATTAGGAGCCCATGTGGTCCAGGGCTGGAAGGTTATGCAGCCGCTCCTTTAAAAATACCTATGTGCTCAAACCAGTTCCTAAAGAATTTAAGAAAGGAGCAAATTATACAGAGTGTTACAGAGGGAGAGATAAAATAAAGGTGACAAAAGCAGAGAAAGAAAGGGGGGAAGTTGAGGGCAGCCACCAAACGCCTACAATTCTTCAGCCATTAAACGTGATGTTTCATTTATTGATATTCATTCCAAACCTGCATTTTAGGGACTGCTCTTTAGGATGCAATTTACTCCCTGTGCATATTGCCAGATTTTTTTTTTTTCCTTTTGATCCTACGGGTGCAGCAGGCTGTGCCAAAAATGTCTTTGCCTAGGGCACCCGTCTATGCAAAGCCAGCAGCACTAATAGGCGCTGGAAGCACTCGGCGCTGACACTTCATACATCAGCAGCCTAGTAAATTGCACCTATTTTTTTTCAATATTCTCTCTATATACAAAATTTTGAAAAATGTCATTTACACACACACACACAGACCACAATTAATTTATTAGCACAGTTATTCAAACCTCTTTAAATATCCTCTTTGTCACCGGAGGCACTTTTCAACAACCCCCATGGTCCTGAGTTTCTCAGGCCTCCACATCATTATAATCTATTAGGCACCTTCATATTAGCTCTGTTTTATTATATAACACATAATTATGCATTTCATTAACAGCATCACCAGGCACGATACATCAAAGGGAGAAAGGCAGCTGCCCAGGAAATTCAAAAAGATGCAGTTTACTTAAAGCTCACTGTTAAAAACCCTCCCCCACTTTTCAATCAAATTGTGGTGAACGTGTTTCAAAGGTTTTACTCCAGCTCAGAGAACAGAGCCCAAACTACCTCATTAGACACAAGGCTGTTGATACAGTGAATGTTCCCTGAACCCTTGATATTTCCAATAATGTAAAAGATCATCAGTCAGGTACACAGTGCAAATTAATTTTCTTTCTTCTACTGAAAATCCACTTAGCAAGAGAGCTGTCTTGCTACTTGCAGCCTACAATGACAAATGCAGAAGAGAGGGCCTATAAAAAAGAAAAAAACCCAAACTTATTTTGTAGTCAAATTCATTTTTCAAGATTTGTTCAAATAGAAGAACTGCCTGGCAAACTGAACAAACAAAAGACAAAATGTCCTTCCTTCCCATGATATAAAGACCATCATCCTTGGTAGAAGCAAACTCTCCAAAAGAAATATTTTTGTCATTCTTCATAAGGTTACACACATTTAACTGAATGGCCTGGAATTTGGAAAATATTTGGGAAAAAACAAGCAGCTACTGGAGAAAGGTACAAGACAATATGTCTGAGAGCGAGTTTAAAAAGGGGGTGGATGACAGGGGACATGAAGTCTTGGTACTACCAGCCAAATCCAATAGTTTTAGAGTTTAGGCTGCAGCTGGCACACAGCACCAGCTCTGGGCACAGTTTCCCAGTCTCCATGCCACCAGATTTTGTGGAAGGGTACACACTCCCGCAGGAAAGAACCTTTCATTTCTCTCACATACAACCAGAACTTCTCTCATTTTAAATTTTTGCTACTATTGATTAAAGACAGCAAGAAACAATTGTCAACAGAACATTTCCAAAGGGTGGAGGGCTTGTAGCCAGCAGAAAACTTTTGATCATTTTTTTCTCCAAGCAAATGCCAACAAGGTTGCAAGTTGATTGCTTGATGTAAAGAAGGGAAGGAGAGAACAATTCCTTATTCACAGCAGTAAAAGAGCTGTTCATGCAGCTTTCTTGAGAATAGGAGTTTATGGAAATAATGTCTCCAAGGATGAAGTTTTTTGTATTGTCACAGCCATTTCATAAACAAAGCAGATCTGCATTTCAAATTCTTTAATCTCTGGATTATGATCTGCTGGCCTTTAGCTACCTGGGTGTTGAACACTTGAGTCACTTTACTTCCCACTTAATAATGTCACGACAAACTATGTATTGAATTGCCATTATCATGGTCCGCTATGATCATCTGGGATTATGCCAAGAGAGACACCTTCTTCATGTATTGATCCAGCTGAATACTCCCTTGCTGAACTTCCATTAATCTCTGCCTTTAAAACTAAGTGAAAAATATTCTTCCTGTGCACTTCACCTTTGAAGAACTCCTTTAAAGTCCTAGGACTACATCCATTAATTTAATTCACTTTACTGTATCTCCTTATCACTCATCACCATCACTGCTGGAATTTTTTGGAAAAGTGGGATGCTGTAATACAGTAAACATAAATCTCCTAAAAAGACACGATTGTCATGCTAGCCCTGAAAAGTTGTGCATTCAAGTTCCCTCACACTGCTGAAAATGATTATTTCTTGCAGCCTCAGGCACATGAAGCTCTGCATCACACTCTACAAAGGGCGACGCACCCAGCATAGGTTCACTTTGAGGACGTCCTGCCAAACCCCAGTGCCAGGAGGATTGCACAATTAGTGGGATTCTTCCTCTTCCAGAGCTCAACCCCTTTAACTATTCCAGGCCATTACGAGGAGTAGGCAGCCTCTAGCACCCTAGAGCTTAATTACTGCCAAGCACAAAAAAGTATCTTAGCAGAGGCGCATACTTTTTCTCTTTAAGCAAAGTAGTTCTAATTAATGACACTCGTGCACGGCTTCTTAATTTACCTTAATTCATAATGTTCAGTGAGATCTCATCCCAGTTTTCTCTGATGTGAATTTAAATGTTTGGGTGAGTTTTTCTGAAGCCAACCAGCATTTTGTTGATGATTTCCTTGTTAAAAGACAGAAATTTTTTTTCTAATTCTAAAACCTAGTACAGCAGCAGGAGATTGCTAAAGAGAACGTAGAAATACCCAGCACAGCTAAGGAATCCCTGGAAACACATCAAAATCCTTTGAGACTCAGTCCTTGGGAACTTGGATGCAAGATGCTATGCAAATGTTTGGTTTCTTGTTTGAGTCCCTCAAGGCCTATAAATACACCTGTTTTGACAGGTTGTGGCAATGGATGCAAGTGATACTGGAAACAGTATAGGTGATAGCAGCGACTTTTGCCAAGATCCCCTGGAAAGGTATCTATCAGTGAATTTTTTTGTAATCTGGCTCTTTATCTTATGCACATAACAGACACCAAACCCTGAAAGGAGGTTTCAAAGCTGCCCAAATCTGTGTCTCAGGAAGGTAACACTGGTGCGTGTTGTGTCAAGTGAACCTTCTATTAATAAAAATAGCAGCATTGTGTATGTGCATTGCTGAATATGCCTAAACATTCAACAGGGTCACATATTAAATCTTTTCAAAACAAGCACTGTACTGTATAATAACCCAGCTAAGCAACCTTGTACTTTTTTAACCCACAGCATCAAAGAATTCTTTACATTATGATTCATGAGCATTTTTTTAAATAAGATGGACAACTGCAATGAATCTCTGTCATATTTAAGTGATGCTAAAACCAATGTCTCCAGAATGCCATGATTCTTATGGCTCCAGCTCCTGAGGTCTAGAAAAGTCTGGAGAAGAAAAAGCCCCATGACCACAGACAGCTGCAGACTGGACAGTGGATTTGCCGAGGCTATTCGATAAACGCTCTATGCCATGGGCTGCAAACTTCATTTCAGCTTTAACTTCAGTAGGAGATTAGACATTAAATATCAGAACAGAAAACTTACAAAAGCTTGTTGTTTCCAAAATGAGCATAGGTATTCATTCACTGAGCTTCCAGTTTCTTAAAGAAGTGCATTATGAAATCTGAGGTCCTGAAACTGTTCCCCATCCCTTTCTCCATGAGAGTACAGTTTCACTTATTTCATTTTCCAGACAAGCTACTGCCAAAAAACACACGGTGCTCTTAGCCTAGTTGGACCAAATTCAATAGAAAACAGCAGGACTTCATGTATTTAACAGTTTGCTGATTATGCATTGTTACTCCGATTATTTGGGGATTAATTTGAATAAGACTAGGATTGGTAAAACACTACTCTGCATCTCCCCTTCTTTGTAAAAAGGTAATATCACTTGCAACCATGTTTTGAAATAACATTAAATATACCATTCAAACACACCGGGCTCCTCCTGACAGGCAGTGTAAGCAGAGCAAACACTTACCCTGTTAAGAATAACTGTAGGCTTGGAGATTTTGAAAAATTGTTTTGACTAGGATTTAAACTCTTCATTAGAAAAAAATCAGGCAGCTTAGTAACAGAAAATTAGGCCCTGTCAAAATAACTTCTGTGAACCATCTCAGGTGTAATCAAAAACATTAAGTGAGCCCTGAAGTATTTAAGTGTGATGGGCTGATGCATTAAACAGCCTAGCACTGGGAAGAACCTGCCAAATGAGTTTCCAAATAATTAAGCACTTCCTCTGCCTGCTTTGAAGGAAACATTATGTGAAGAATCTTGAATACTACACATTTGTCCCAGCTTCTGCAAAAGATTTTCCTTTCCCCACCAAAGTCAGGCTGAAAATCAACCATGTGGCATTCTCTCCTGCAGAGTTAAAATGAAGACTGTGGCCATGCAGAGAATCCTGACCAAAGCTAAATTCGGTATTGAGTAACCCTGCCGGAGTAACCGTACTGAACTATTTTTAAGCATCTAAGGAGACAAGAATTTGAACCTGACTGTTGAGTGGGCACATACACCTTCTTGCCTTTTTGGTAAGGACTCCACAAGTACATGCCTTATTAAACAGCAGTGCAAAAAATGCTCCCTGATCCAGAGCACGTACATGTGTACTCATTCTAAAGCAAGGGTCAAAATCTTCTCTCATCTACACCAATGTAGCATGACAGATGCTGACATGACCTGTCATGAGCCTCTATTACTCTCTCACACAGGAATGGCTCTCCCAACAGGCAGCTCTGTCTCCCAACATTTTGTCTCCAGAGCACTGGGCTGTGTTCGCCCCAGGAGCCCAATGTCCCTTTCACGCCCTTCCATCTTGACCAAATCAGAGGAAGGCACGATCAGAGATCTCCCAAGGTCTGTGCTGCCAAAGTGCGCCATGAGGATGTATCCATTTTTTAAAGTCAGTTCTTTCCCTTGTCTTTGTCTGTTCCCTCCCAAGTATTGCATACACTCTGCTAAACATGGAGGAGAAAGGGAAAAGTACGACTCAAACGTTCCAAATAAATTCTCTTTTCCTTGAACAAGGGTCAGGCTGAGGAAGAGCTCAAGATGGGAGTGGTATAACCACAGTAACCTTAGGTCAGTCTTCATGCTATATGATCTGAAGCACCAGACAACTCCACTCCAGCTATCTCCACAGCTGTGCAACTTCATCCTTTCTAAAGCCAGGCACTGCTATTCCACAAGTTGCACCAGCAACTGCAGAAGTCACCTGCTGCTGCATAACTCACCAGTGGAAAACACAACCTGGGTGGCCATTGCCCATTTGGGGCATTGTTTTGGTTTTTTGAGAGATGCAAGAAAGCAGCTCAGGTCTGGCTCTGCAAGCTTGCCTGAGACACAGCCATCAGGCACTCAAGAGTTTTTCCATCATCGCTCTTTCTTATTTCAAATGAGAGAAGAGCCGTCATTAGGCCAGGTCCCACTGGCTACCATTTAGGCTCCTCTTTTCTGCAATGCTTCTACTTTTCCATGTGCTTTCACGGCTTCCCCTCGGTGCCCGTCTCCATTCAGTCTTGCTCATGGCAGCAGTACACTTTTCACCAGAGTTCACTACCATGTGTGTCCTGGACCCAGTCTTACTCCTCTTCCAAAAAAACAAGGAAAACGTTGGGACTGCAACAACAGAACATGTTGTTCTACCCATCCTGAGCAGAAAAGAGGCCATGGTCCTCCTTGGGGATTTGCCTCTCTCAGGACCTACAGTAGGAGCCTCCTTCCCACCAACAGACTGTGTTCAGCCCAGCAGCTGCTGGATTGTGTATCCGCTTGCTCCTGTTTCAGCTGGGTCCAATAATCAAACAGGGATTTCTGGCCCCAAGCCCCCATTCATTAGAGCACCCAGTTACATGGGGTTTTTAATTCAAGATGATAATAAATGCCTCAGGCTGGAAAAAAAGAGATAGGCTTATTGTGGTAGCTTTTGTCCCAGAGATAAATCATTTTCTCAAAATTTGGAAAAAACACTATTGGCAACATTCTGAAGGTTTTAAAGTTAAAAATATAACAAAACTTAATGGTTTCAGATGCTTTTCGTGACAATGTAACTGAAAAATATCTTTAATTTGGAAACAAATTAAATTTGGCAAAGAGTTAGTACATAAAACAGCCCAATTGCATTTTGTAATTTGAAAAAAATTAAAAACAGATAAGATACTGCAAATTAAAAATAACTTCTGCACATTAAATTCTCATGAACTTTCATTAAGGTTTGTATTACATGTCCCAAACGTACAATTGCATGTTGTAATACACGAGATGGCTTTATTTATAAAATACCTTTAAAGCTACTGAAAGCTAGAGCCAGAAAAATGACTATATAAAAATGTTATCTTCTCACGTTACAACTTCATTTCCAATGTGTGTATTTAAAACAGAGACACAGTCTCAACTTCAGTATTTCAGATGCACAACTGAACTTTCTAAAAGTTCAATGCCAATTGAATCCATGTACAATTCAGTCATGTCTGTTTATTTTACTGATAACATCCTGGTGCCAAAGCTGAAACAGCTATATTAGAGATAAAGCTGGATTATCTTCTAATTTGTGAATTACCTACAGACCAACCAACTGTCTCATAGTTGCAGTTCTTCTTTACAGATGATGAATGAATGAATCAGAGGGGACTTGTTCTGACTTTCTTGGGCCAGGTTCACAAGGCTACCATCCAGAAAGAAAAAGGGTTTTCTTTCATTTTTCCCTACAAGCATACATTTTTTTATGGAAAGTTCCAGTGACTTGACAAATTGTTTATCATCCCTACAGAGCAGTATTTTTTAGGTTAAACCCAAACAGCTTTCATTTGGAATGCTATTTTGGTGTCTCTTGAGATTTTTAAAGTTGGATTCAGCTTGGCCTCCCAGATTAAACTACGTCTCCCACCATGCACCGTGTATTGCCCCCTCCTTCCTTGAACATACCAAGAAAGTCTCTTTGGCGTTTCATGGGAAATATGTCATTACTTATAGAAAAATGCTAACATGAAACAACAAAGCTTATAGCAAGACATTTTAAATATTTTTTCTTTATTTCTGTTTTTCAGATGTTCAGCTTTTTGATGAAATGTCCAAGGTTTTTTTAAAAACAAATCTGAAGATCTCATTTTCAGTCAAAAATAAAGTAGAAGGGAATTTTTTTAAATCATTCTAACCAGGGTGGTGCTGAAAAAACAAGCTATTGCAGACTTCTGTGTTTATAGTCACTCCCACCACAAAGCTAGGCACTGAAGAACAGCTTGCCGTATTTGACCATAAGTTCATATTGATCTCATTTGACCATAATATTTTTCACGTGAACAAGCAATTCATGTATTTCAAATCGGTCTGTTCTCCTGCTTGCTGGTACACCAAAAGCGTACTCAGCACTCAGAGCAGTTTTCTCCTCACACCTCAGCAAACTATGATCCTTATCAAGGAAAGGATTGCACTTTGGATGGCATTATGAGTTTGGAGGGGAACTCCCTTCTCTTCAACTATTCAGATGTTACACCACATTTTATGTGCCGAAAACAAGACTGGTTGCTTTTAAGACCAGAAGGACTGATTAAATCATTTAATTTGACATCTTGCAAAATATCCGGCTTCCTGTACTTACTCATGCTGTAAGACCTGCCCTGAAGAGCTGTCATGGACCAAAATCCAATAGCCTCCATTTTCTGAAACCCACAGCAGTACAGCGCCACAGCTCTTGAGCCCTGTTGCTTTGGGGTCAGCTGCTTCTCCATTCGAGAACATCAGAAGGGCATCAGTACACAAGCCCAGCTTTGTGCCAGCGCTCATTTTGTGCATTTAATAATTTACCAAAAAAAAATTAAGACAAGCTAGGTGGAAACTAGGCATTACAGAAAGGCACCTGCACTGTAGTTGGTGTTTTAAAGCCAGCTGTTTAAAGGCTATTGTTACTGTTCCCTTCTCTTACTAGAGCAAAACCCAAGAAGACCACAAGTACATGAACAAGTCTCACATAAGGCACAGTTTGCACTGAAGACCCTTTGCACCTCTAAGTCCTGCCATCTCTCCAGAAGCACCTCCTTGAGTAACAGCCAGCTCCTTTTGCAGGCTCTCCTCGTTGCCTGCACAACAGTCCCGGGCATTCATAAACCAGATGGGGACAAACCCCAGAGAACGGCCAAATGAGACAACCATTTCGTACTGTGAGCTGCTTCTGTCCTTACTTTCCAGCTCGAGGAACAGAAGGAAAGAGGGAAAAGACGGAGGTCCAGGTGGCAGAAACAGCCCCCACCCAAATGGAGGTGGAGGCTGCCCAAGGCAAACAGACAGTGCTTCGCATGATGAGGAGCACATGCACCACCAGAGCCATCCTCCCTTCCTTTTCAGGGAGACTGTGCCCTGCTAGCAGCCAAGTATAACAGCATCAGGTAACTGGGGGCAGCATGCAGGCTGGAACTGAAAACTCAGGAAACGTTGTTCATGTTCTGACAGACGTGCAAAACATCACAGGAAAAGCAGTTCACCGGGCAACACAGCATTTCTACTAAAACAGACTATCTGCTTCTAAACTATTTAAGATCTTGCCAAAAAAACAATTGAAAAAGGGAAGAAAAGCAGCATGTAAGTTAATTATATGCCCCCAAAAATCACTCAAAAGAGCACAGTATTAATAATTTGCAGAGGTGAGCAGGGGAAATTCACAGAAATGCTACGAGGTATAACCAGACACCAACCAAGACCCAAACATGGCTGTTGGCAATCCAGTCCCTGGCTCTCCAACACCACAGAGGAGGAAGCTGAAGTGGAAAAATAACACAATCCAACTACTCCCAGCATGTTGAAAGGCACAGCTATACAGACTTTTTCTGGCATACCATTAGACAAGAAGGAATCCCAGAATTTACACACATTAACAATTACATTTAATCCAAGCACAATACATATCACAATTTTGTTGCCCAGTTAATGTACAGTTTATCTATCTTTGCCTGTAGAATAGAGCTGTCATCCACTAGATCAGGCCTCACTCAGGAGAAATTTGATTTAAATCAATTAGAATTCCTGGCCCTCTGATGGTCTCTTTAGCAGCAACACAGACAAGCAATGCCACGAGCAGACAGAATTGTTTTCATTCTGTGGTCTTCAAGCACCAGTTATGTGATATTATCTGACACCTTCATTCAACAAGGAAAGACTTAGAATTTATATTTGGTTTAGCATTTTCAAAACCATCCTTCCTGGTTGCATCATCTTTACTGCAAATGGTTCAAAATGCAGCATCTTGCATCCTACAAGCACTGAGCAACACAGCTCTCTTGTGAAAAACTTGCACTGAATACCAGGCAGATTTTACATGTATTTTAGAAGTGTGGCACTTATTCTTCTAACATCTCATATCACCATTCTGCTCTTCTTATAACTTCCTTCTAGTTAGTTGGATTGGGTGTTTGTCTGTGCTGCATTCTCACATCACGTCTGTAAAACAAGATGTCTGTCATATCTACGATAAGTGCCCACAGCTGATGCTCTACTTAAATTTCTTGTGAAAGGACTTAAGCTTCTTGAGAGTGGCTCCCAGAGAAAGGGAGAAGGATAGCCACAGAATTTGCAATAATACATCCTGCCTATAATAAGCACATTTTGCCTGAATTAGAACTACTGAAGAAATACAGAGAGAGGGGATAGGTTAGGGTTCAATTGCTACTACCTGCTGATACAGATATTTTATTGCACTTATTCAAGACGACCTGTAACACTGCTGTGAAGAACTGCACGTCACAAGTATACACTACAACTGAGGTATCCAAATTATGCAAAAGATAAATGTTCATTTTCACTTCTTAATGGAATGTGTATAACAAATATACCAAATTTCCTAACTATAGGACAGTGGTCACTTACAGCAGTGTAGTTTATTATATACAGTGCTCTTCCACTGTGCCTGTCTTGATGTAGGCATCAGAGAGCAGAAAGCACAAACAAAACTCATCTCTGAGTCTTCAATACTGTGTTATGAACCAGATTTTTTACATACAGCTTGTTATTTCTGCTGTATTGCAGATTCAGACAGACATCAACAAGCAACTTTTCATAATGCTCTGAACCCCATCGGATGGTCATTTTATTTCAGTACCAACATCATGCCCATAGGCACAAGCCACTCATTCACAGCAGCCACACACACAATTAGCAAGAGACTCAAGGACAAACCTTAGGCGATTTAACCCCCTACAGAGATTTACCTTTGGTTTACATAACAACATTGCATTTCCCCTTCCAAATCCTAAGGAATACTCTATTTTCTCCTTTAGTCCACATCTGTCAAAAGCATGATATTTCAGTGTTTCACACTCAGCAGAGGGTTTTGAGTCTTAACCTTTTTGGAATTAAATGCATTCCCCATATCCATCAGAAGAGATTTCTTGGAGAAATAAATTAGCCCAATAAACTGATATACCACTTTAATTCTGTTTGAACAGAAGAGGCAAGAAAGGGGAGTCAGGACTATTTTCTGTGGTGTGTAATAGAAAGACAGACAACTCAGGGGACAAAGGAAAAACTGATGCAAATCAAGCTTCTCTCAGCTTGCACACAGGGGCATCACCAGTACTGGACAAGAACACTAATCCTAGGCTAGCCCAGTGCCACCGTTCCTCTTTAACCCTTGCAAGGCAGTGTTATTGAGAGGTAAAAATACAAAAGGAACAATAAAAATACAGAATAACCCAGAGACAAAACACACTGTAGGAAGATGTTATTCCTCTTCCCACATCTAGAGCACCCTGAGGCCAGCAAGCTCAGGACACATGACACTTTAAAAGACATGGGAGACAGAAGGCTGCGGGAAGGCAAGTCACAAGGCTGGTCCTTGTACTTGCCAAGGAAAATGTCACCACATCTACCGTTTGCCACAAAGAGCCGAGGATGAGGGTCAAGTGTCAGCGTGGGGGGTAGGAAGAGGCAGCCAAGAAAGAAGAGGTGGGGAGATGCCTGTGGGGTCTGCCATGAGAAAAAAAAAAAAAAGAAAAGCATCTTACAAACCTGTTCACTGTAAGTCCCACATTCATAACTGTTTCCAAATGGAAGGCTGTGTGAAAAGCCAAAGCAAACATTCTCAATTCTTTTTGAACCCATCAGACAATATAGGAAAAATATGTGCATTTTATGGTTTGAGGGCACAACCTTTTAATTATGTTTTTGCATTGTCATGTCCAAGACCTTTTTTCTCCTCAAAAATTAATATTTCCTCAAGCAATGCAGCTATTTATCTTGGATGAACATGAATTGAAACACAATCTGCCTCTGCAGAGAGAGGCGCAGAAGAGTTATAACATGACACCTAGGGGAATTCAGAACACATTGCAATGCAATCCTCATCATTTTTCTAGTGCCTTTTCAACTGAGTTTCCTACAGTTCTCTTAAGAGTTTCCAGCTATTGTTTTGCATATGCCATAGATGCATGCTCATGGAGACATTCGGAAAAAAAAAAAAAAAAGAACAAGTGCAGGTAATGGGGAAGGCAGGGAGAAATTGGAGCAAATAAAATGTAGGCTTTTTCTCTCTACTAGAGCCGAATGAAACGCGGTTTTGTCATCCAAGACCAGCAAGTGTTCTGGCACATAATCACCTTTCACTTCCCTGTGATGAAGCGCAGCCTCATGAGCACAAAGCTAAGGAAGATGTCAATCAACTGCTTTTGCCACTAAGGACTTTATCTGCAGCAAGACCATAAAGTAATGGTTTACAAATTATATTTAATGTAATGGTATCTAAAATGTATTGAGCCATTGTGAGAAAATTCAGGCCTACTTTGGAAAAGACATTACATTTAGTGGTAATTGAGGCTCTCAAAAAAATTATACCTAGTGTTCAGGCACCAACTTTCCCCCCTTCAAGTCTTACAGACTTAGTAACTGGCCAACAAATAATACAGTAATTTCCAAAAGATGCATAACAGCAATAATAGAAGCAAAAATACCAGAGTGCATTTGTACTTAATGGATAAGTAAGCGCTAAAGTACCAAGAGGACACTGAAGGAGGAGTTTTTCCATAATCAATCTAATTATTATTTCACAAGAGAGAAGATTTTACACACATACAATACCTTTCAAGCTAAAACATAAAAAAAAAAAAATGCTTCCTACACAATTTACACTACCTATCACTAAAATGAACCTAATTTGGAGCGAGTGCCGATAAATAGCTGCTTTATCAAACACTGCGCAACAGTGTACTAGGAGGGAAAATCCTGGCTTGGTCACTCTGGGTGAATTCTGACATCTGCGAAGTTTTTAATGAGATCCTTTTGGGCAAAGCCAGCCAGGCAGCCAAGACGGCGTTTAGTCATGGGTGAAATTTCCACACACAGTAACACTCATAGGACTTGAATGTCCTGCCATGGAAGGGTGAAAGCTTCCCCCTTGTGACCTCAACATCCCTTCTCTATTGACTAAGCTGAATTTCAGCTGTGCCTTGCACTCACCGTCCCCAGGTGCTGCAACCAGGGAGAGCAAAGAACATCCTATTTAATTATAAGAGTATTATTTGCACATCCTTTAGCTTTCAGAGGTTTGCCTGGGAAGTATTGTAGTTCAGACTCAAAATGTTCTGTTATAAAAGGAGGGGGGCAGGAAACAGAAATATGAAATGTGTTCCAAGCAAATCTCAAAATTTTGAAATCTATAAGGCATAAATTTACCAGAGAGACCTGGGAGGCTTCCCATTGCATCACTTGACTGTACTACTGCAAATCCTTCACTTACTCCATCCAGAAGGCCATATTCAGCCCCAACATAAAAAGGTGCATTGCAAAAGGCCCTCAGCCCCCACAGAAGTTAATTTACAAGCCAAGCACTGTGATCTACTATTTTTTTGTAATCCAGAAGAAACAAGACAGTATATTCTGTTTTCTTGTTTGTAAAGCACCGATGCCATTATCATTTCCATAACCCCCAAAAAATTAAAAAATAGGAAAACAGATAGTCAGATTTCTCAGTCACAGCGTTATTTCCAAACTTACACTTCACAAATAAAAGGTCCCAGAAAAAAAAAACCTCTTCAGGCAAGCTAGAAATAGCCAGGCCAATACTTTATTTCTCTGTGGTTCATGTGTGTGGGACGCTACCCATGGTTCATTTAGCTGCAGCAGCAAAAGCTCAACTTAACCTTGGCCACACAAATACCTGAAAACTTAACATACTTACCATTATCACAGTGAGAGAGATGGTTAGTCTTGACACACCACTGAAAAAGGAGGCAGCTCCAATGGCAGCAAAGAGACCTGGATCAATCCATGCTCCGTATTCATTAGTTTGAACACCAAAAATGGAAACAAGAATCAAACCGATTATCCTGCCATACAAAGCTCCTGTGTACCTGTATGCAAGAAGAAAAAGAGCAATCCTCTTGCCAATGATAGTGTTTTCTAGAAATGCTTCTAACATTCTGCTGATCCCAGATTAATTTTCTAAACTTCTGTAGTGACTCCTCTCCCAAGAAAAGCTCTAGCATCCTTCCTTAGTATAAGCGTTTACTTAGTGCCAATCACTAGCATGAAACTGACAGATTTACAATACTTTAAAGAAAAAGGACTATCGGCATGTCTGTCTTAATGTCCTTCAAAGCCAAATGAGAATGAAACTTGGAGGAATACAGTCAAAAGTATAGGTCACAGATACACACACTGGGATACTTCAGATAAAAAAGCCTGCACTTCTAGAACTCCAGCCTTATATATTTTCTTAAAATTAAGTCTACCTGTGCCCCATAAACCTGGCAAGTAAAATATTACAGCCATATAACAAATGGGCAAAATGGAGTAATAGGTATTAATGACCTGCCCAAAGCTAACCAGGAATGAAGCTGTGAAGAGAACCCAGGAGTCCTCAAACCAACCATATGCTACACTGAAGAGCAAAAACAAAATTTAGCACAGTTGGGCATATAATTGCTGGTGTGATACACAGCATTTAATTCCATATGCAAGGAATTAAATATACAGATTCAAAGGTCAGCCAATGAACTGGATTTGTACAGACCTTCCCCTTCCAGAAATGGTGAATAATTATTATTTATACAATAGTCATATATATGATATATATTATCTGATTTGGGGAGCATCATCATGCACCATTACACAACTTTTTCCCATTTATTCATGCAATTGATTCATTTTATTGATGGATGCAGTTCTAGTAGTTCTAGAATGGTTTCAAAAATTAGGTTATTGGGTCAGAAACACTGGTGCTGGCTGACAGACTTGACTATCTCTATGTATTCAGCCGAGGATGCCATGTTTCAGCGAATTCTCCATATTAAAAATCAATTTAGGCAACAGTTTGGGGAGGGTAGGAGGCGAATACTTGGGGGTAGGGCAAAGGCAGAAGGTTGTACACACAACTATTTCTTTTTAGTTTTTTCGGTATTGGAATTGCATTAGGCTGGATACCCACTCTCCAGCCATGACTCCTTGCTTGCTGAACATTAAACCTCTCAACATTACTGTAAGAACTTTGCTCTAGTCTACCATGGCTTTCTAAAAAGTACTATAAAAGACCTAACTGCAGTTTTCTCCAAAGTCTAGGGTGTTGATGTCCAAGATTAAGATTCAGGCTATTATGTGCATAAGAAACAGATGAAAAGTCTGGATCTGAACCCATATTTCTACAGTTACAGAGATGGAGCCAGCAGCCGAGACTCTCTCTGGGTCCCCAAAGGATTCAAATGATCTATACTTGGAAAGTACACAGTTTTGGCTATGGGCCTTCCACAGCTATTCTCAGATGATTTTTCTTCATTCTTTTCCACAATTTTAGCATTTCTTTCCAAGCAAACCATCCTGTTCCACCTATATAACCTCCTCCAAGCAATTATAGCTTTGCTAATGCTAAGCTTTCAGCTTACAATTCAGATTGTTGCTACTCAACACAGGCCTTTTGTACAGGAAGCTCAAACCAACGTGGGTGAAGCTTACAGCATAGGAATAACTAGGCCACTGGCAACAGCAGAACCTGCCGTCCAACAGCTGAGGATGAAATAAAATGCCAAAGCAGTGCACAGGGATGTGAATCCAAACTCTTCATGAGTCCCACGTTTAAAGAGGTATGTAATCCCTTGCTTCCCATTTTCAACTAGAAGAGCAGCAGCTGCAACACACAGGAAGAGATGTGGAGAGATACAAAACTTTAAAAGGATCCTTTACAAAAATACAGTTTGTAATAGTTCTCATTTGCCTAATCCTGACAAAAAATCAGCAAAGTACAGAGCTCAGTTAATTGGAGTTTACATGACATCTTCAGCTTGTGGGGGCACTTTCAGAAAAACAAGGAACATTTGTTTTTTCCAGTCTGCTCTGTGTGATGTTAATCTTGATATAAACAAGGAGAAACTGCAGACATTTAAGCCAAAGGCAGGCAACCGTACTACTTCAGCAGGGCTCTTTCCCCATTCCTTTCAGAGGTAATAACTCAGGAACTTCCCAGCATATTTGGCTCAAATACGGAATTTAGTTCTGATATATCCCTCAAAAGGGAGCACTACATTACTTTGAAGAAAATCTACGTTAGGAGTAAATATACTTTGATATCACCTTAAGTTACATAAATTCCATTTGTTCCCACTTAGCTCCCCTTACCTTGATTGAAGGTTTGATTAGAATATCTGACTCCATCTGGACCAATCCATGTGCTTGATGAACAGCTATATTCTGAAATTTCCCTCTTGAACTGATTTATGCTTAAATATTAAAAACAAAAAAAAAATTATTAAATGGATTAATATAACTTGCCTTAGTCCCTGTGCAGAACGTGTCTATTACATATAAATTTCACACAAAAAGCCTACTTTCCCTTACATCTCTCAATTAAGTTGTTTTATTAACTAATAAATCTATTTTACTAGATCAGTTTATTAATTATTCTACTAAACTAATAAATCTGGTTTATTAATACTCATATTCCTCTGCATAAACCTCCTGCTGCTGAAACTCCAAATTTCCAAAACCAGGAATCACATTACACTGCCTAAAACCAGAAAACAGGGAAAAAAAATCTGATTAAAATGCCCAGCCTTGCCTTGACCTCCTTGTCCACACATATCATTGTAACTCTATAAAACAGGATTAAAAGACCAAAAATTTATCATCCCTGACGAACACTTCAGTGGGTAAGCACAGCATCCCGAGCTGACAGATGCATTTGCAGTTAGAAAGCTTTGCACAGGACAGCGCCATGGAGAGCTGGAAGGACTTAGAGGTTTCCTCTTCCACAGCAGCACAAGCTATTCCCAAACCACACCTAAAAGATATTTGTCCAACACATTATTAAAGCTCTCCTTCGGTAAATACTGGCACCAGTTATTTCAACATCTTGCAACTTAGACTGCCGGTTATCGTGGTGACCATGACCAGCCTTTCTGTACAGCACTACTATTCCCGGACACTTTCTCAATCTCTGTCATCTGGAGCAATTGCACTCTCCAAGCAGGTACAACTTCCTTCTTCCAGTTTGGAAAGCATCCAGCATGTTTTGGACATCACCACAACCTAAACGGTAACAATATGAACTTTGTTTCTGGAACAAAGAGCAGGAGATCTGCAGTATTTGACCCACCTCATCCCTGCTCAGAACTACAAGAAAAACTTCAAATGCAGCCAACACCTAGTGCAAGAAAATTTTTTCCAGACCCCAGATTGGCAACCAAAGGAACACAAGATACATCCCAATCTTGTATTTGCTTTTTACATTAATCCAACCACTCAAACAAGAATATATTCCAAATTCATACTGGTCAATAAAAAATAAAAATTTATTTATTCCATCCTGCTTTAGAAATCATATGATTGTGTAACCCACTTACAGCAAAGCCTCAAGTTCTGTACAAATGTCTTTACTATCAGTAAAGGAGTGCATACATACAAAAAACAGCACATCTGAGAGGCAATTTGAAGCTTGCAGCCATGCCAAAATAACAGGGAGAGGAACAACCAAAGAAAGTTTTTGTACAGTTAAAATACATGGTTGAGCAAAAAGAACAAAGCACAGAGATTGGAGATGTAGTACTTGTTTACACACAGATTTTTGTACCACTAACTCTTTCCGTTCGAAATCAGTATATTTAGTAGAGACGGATTTCTCCCTCGTGCCAATGGGAGGACTGCACTGCCACACTGCATGCTGCAGGAGTATGTGTGCTGTACCAAAACCTGCTAATGGAAGATGCCCATCACTTTTTTACCTCCTTCTCCTTCCTCCCCCTGACCTCCTAATCCTCCTTCTCCTAGGAGTACCAAGGCCTGCTGGAAGCACTACAAAACACTACTGAAAGCACTGTTCCAGTGTAAATTTATGAGGATTAACTATGCTAGAAGGAAGCGCTGTCATACTGACATAGCCACATACAGCCCCATCTGGAGCTGCAGCTCTTGCACTGTCATGGTTTACAAGAAAAAACACACACTTCACTGAGTTGGATCACTACAAAAGACAAAATTAAGCATCTTATAATTTCTTTGTTATATAGTTCTTATTGGATATCTTAAAGTGGCAAGGGTGCCTATTACTAACCTGTTGGATCTCGAAAGGTTAATGATATTTACCTGACTCTGGAGCACTGAATAAGAACCTCAGATTACGCTGAAATGAGCCAAATCTAAATGATCCTAACTAAAGTCTCACAACTGCAATCATAATTCCCTTTTTAAATTTCTAAGAACAGGAGAACAGTGAACAAGCTTCTTTTCCACGTCTAGTCTTGTACCTTATTACAAGCTTACTAGAGACATCATGACTACCTTCAGCATATGCATGGCCTTGCAAAGTCCAGGACAATTTGGTGCTTAATTCCTTTCAGATCTATCCATTTACAACGGGATGTACTCTTTATAACTTGTAGCCACACCAAATGAAAAATTGGCACTAAGACCATTTAGCCTCTATTTTAGATCAGCCTGACTATTTTTGATTCAGAGACAGACAAAAAAAGCCATGAAATTATCGTGGTTTCAGATGTTTTTCCTTTAGAGCAAAACCAGTTTTGTTTTGAAAAATAACAATTTGCAAGCATTTAGTCCTTAAAAAAAGGATGTTGGGGTAAGAAAAAAGCCTTTTCCTGTAGCAATTCAAATAGCTGCAGTCACCAAGTCCTGGTACTAAGTGACAAAGTTTGCTTTTATAAAGAATATGTAAATACATATTATAGCAAACAATACTGAACCAGGTATTGCAAGTCAAATGACAGTCTAGAATTGGTAGCAAGAATGGGAAAGCATGTCTGCTTTCAATAAACTTCAATAAGCTGTTCGGAGTCCAGTCACCAATGGCTAGTTATTTAGTATTTACAGTTCATATTATACAATATATATGATGCTTCCCACTTGGAAGGAGAAATTAATAAATTTTACAAATTTATGAATTTGTAAAACTACAAGTTGGTAGTGACCATTTGCAATGATGGTGAAATCAAGCTGTCATTTAGCTCAATCTGAGCAATTCTTTTTCTATTTCCTCTGGATTCCTTATAGGTATTTCTCAAGAAAGATACTTGGACTGCAAAACCTGTATCAGATTCAAGGACCTCAACTGTATCACCCATAAAAACCCTAGCCATTCAGCCACATATTCCCTGCAAGTTTATTAATACAATATTTGTCATTTTAAGTCCCCGGATTACAGTTTGTGCTGTAGTGGTATGCACCTCTGATGTGTTACCTATTGGTGTTCTTACACAGAGGACTGATCAAATCATGTCCCTCAGCCACTAGTAGCTGACTGAAGCTGAGAATAACAAAGGTTTTTAATCAGTTTCCAGTTCCAGCTTTCCAGTTAAAGCACAGCCTGTCGCCTATCAGCTTATATACCTATCTATAAGGCCCATGCACCTTTTAAAGCAAAATTAGGATTCTAAATTGGAAAACTGTTTGCATGATACATACAGCCATGTTTCAGGCTCTTTTCATTTTTTAACTCCCTTTTGTTTCTCTCTCTCTCCTTTTTTTCTCTTTAATTTGGCATGACGGCAAATGCCTCTCACTGGAAAAGTTTATGTGATTAAATTTCAGTGATTAAAAGATTAAGTGTGATTCTTGTCTCTACATGAATTCATTTTAAACATGCAGCTCTAATGCACCTTTGAATCTTTCCATCCCAAATCCTTATAACAACTAACTGGGAGAAATGGTTAATAATTGTATTTACATAGAGATGCTCCTGGTGACTCTCCCCACTTACATTTCTGAGTTGTTTCTCAGCTGGTAGTTTCTCATACTCATGACTGGTGTGCAAGGAAAGAAATATGGTAAATATACTGTAACAGTCGTCGTACATACCTGCAGGCATTAAAATAAGTAAACAGACTATCGTGAGATGTAGAAACAGACAAAAATAGAAATAAAAGTGTCTAAAGTCACTAGTGCCAGCAGTTACCACAAGGAAACAGTCCTTTTGTCTTGCCCACATGTCCCAGAAGATCAGCATTTGCTCATAAGCAACAAGTAAGGCCCACATTGATCTCATCAAACTTCAGGGACTCAGCTGTTGCAGCTAGGTAATTGGCCTCCAAGTCTGTAGCCACCAGAGACCACTGCTACCTCCAGAAAGACTTGCAGCACGTGGGACGCCCTACACATGCCCAGCCTCCCCACCACGCACCATGGCAGTCAGCGGAGACATGGCAGGCCAGAGCTCCTTGCAGGCCACCAGCCTGAGACTGTAACTTGTGAACAGCAAGGACTCAAGATCTACGTGTCTTTCATTAGTTTTTAGGTTGGTACTTAAAATTAGGCTGTGTGTCAAAAACAATCCATTTCTTCAATTTAAATTACTTCCTGATTTATTGAAGTCCCTGGTCAGTATGAACAACTAAGGACTTGTTTCTAACTTGCAAAATTATTGCTTCCCTTCTCTTGTAAGAAGGATGTTATGAAAGGACTAATACTCAGTTAATCAACAGAAAGAAGGTCCTAGACACCCTAGCAATCCTAGACAGCTATAATGCCTAAAGCAGATTACATACTATAGAGTTCAGACACAGACATTGCAATCCAAATGGATGAAGAGACTTTATCAGGTCCTTCTACTAGTTCTCCATATACTCATTTTGAAGTAAACATAAATGAAACCAAAAAGGTTTGAAATAGAGCACAGCAGAAGGTGTTTTCACTGGCTGCTTTGCATTCATCAAAAGCAAAGGAAGTTTTTACATGAGATGACTGTATTTCAGTTATGCATATTTTTCAACATAACATAGCTCAATATAACATAGTTATATTTCATTCAAAACTAATGTTTTTTACCTTAGTTGAGTTCAATTTACATTTCTAAATAAATGAAGATACA
>VYZV01036515.1:1299-29640 GCA_013401275.1 Pandion haliaetus | reverse complement strand
CCCAAAAAAAAATATTTAGAAAAGATTTCAGTGGACATCTGGAGAAAAAAACTGGAACACACAACCATAATAATAATATATTTTCCAAGCACAAGGTTTATAACAATACACAGAGTGCATGAAAACAGCTCAGGTAGCACATTTATAGAAACCTTCAAGCTGAGATACAGCTGTGTGCAGTTGTGACGATTTTTCAGACAATCATATCTCAAGCCTTTGTTTCCCTGTATCTCAAAGATTGTAAGCTTATGGGCTGAGAGCATCTACAAGAAATAGATGAAACTGGGAGTAGTTCAGTCTTCACAAAGCTTAGGTCAGGTTTTATTTCTGAAAACTTAACTCTGGGACAGTTCAAACCCAGGTCAAATTTTTGCCAAAGCCCCAAAGTCCAAAGGGAGCTAGAAGGACAGCTAGCCTGGAGCCAGTGGCTACATATTTAAAGCAGTAGCCTAGCTTCACAGCTAGGTAGAAAAAAAAAATAATCTTCTCAAGTAACCTTTTAAATTTTTGACAGCTTAATATATAAGCATACATGCATATATCCTTAAATTGTCCACCCTGCCCATGGAAACACTGAGCTTTTGGAACAGAAGCATTAGTCAACATGATTAAAAAAATAGAAAGATAGCTCTGCCAGATTCTTGGCAAAACATTATCTACATTGTGATTTCCTCACAGAGAGAAAGGTGATGAATTGAGGAGAAGCAAATGCAGGCCAAGGGGCAGAAGGTCACTTAGGAAGACAGTTTTGCCTAATCTATGGCCTGAAGATTAGATATTCAATTCCAGTCAAAGGAATGGTACTCCGGGTTATGTTGTGGGTGTGGAAGATACCATGATGGGTTCTTTCCAAGTTTAAATGCAGACTGGTTTATACAAGATTATTTTTGGTTAAAGTCACTGTGACACAGTTTCTTTCAGTTGCCTGATTATGTGAGTTATTAAAAAAAAAAAAAAAAAAAAAAAAAAGNAAAAAAAAAAAAAAAAAAAAAGAATTGTATGGCTCTCAGATCAAACACTTTCTTTCCTGCTGTTTTTTTGCCAAGTTGTAATAAAATAAGGACTGTGACCTAAGCAGGATCTTCTAGAGCTAATAAAAAGGAAAAACAGTCTGAATAAGAGTTCATACTACAAAGTTAATGTAAAAAAACAGTATTTTTTAAAACAAAATTACAGGATGAAGACAAAAATGTATAAACAGAAAAGCTCTTGTAAGCACTACAGCCCTACAAAACACATGCTGTTCTCCCAGTTTCAGGTATGATCTGGCAAGGTGCTAACCACTCCATGAACTTTTGCAGTCAGTAAGACACCACTCCTAAACAACATGAAATAACTCCTAGGAGGCATTTTCTTTACGTCTGGCACTAAATCTTTGCTACCTGATCTTAAGTTTAATCCTACAATATCTTCTAACACACCGGGTCTTGCTGGCTTATGTTGTGGCTTGTTTTGGTTGTTTTTCTGAAAAGTAATAAGAAACTGTGTGGGTTTTATGTGTTTAAGTAGTTTATGCAAGGTTGTTGTAATGTACCATGAGAAAGCCAAACCTTTCCCAATAGTAGGGGAAGTGGCTGTCAAACACACAGCTCCGACTCACAGCTAGGTAGATAATAATTGTTACAAACCTGACCTCTCACAAACAGAGGTCCTTTGGAAACCATGGAGTTTACACAGGACTAATGGGAGTCACCATGGGACTCCTCACCATGCTGGTTTGAAGACTGGATTTTTGTTAGGATGTCTCATTGCAGTCCTCAACAGCACAAAGTCCCGAATCCTTTGCAAAACCTGGGAGCAAACTTGTAGCACAACGAAAGAAGGCTGGGCAGTACAAAGACTCTCCCTGGAGCTGCGAAAACCCATTTTCCCTACCTACCTCACCCATTCCTTCAACCGTGGAAGCAAAAAGCTTCAAGTGAGCTTCCTCAAGGTGTCTCCCCTCAGAGAGATGCTGAACAAACACGGCTGCAAACTGAAAAGTCGACATTCTGCCGCTAAGAGGAGCTGGAATCCACTTGTCATCGATGGCATGAGCCTGCTCCAGCACAGTCCGTTCACGGGGATCCCTCCTCCTCTTCCTCCCGCCGGAGGTCAGATTTCACCTCTGATGTGCCAACAGAGAACCCAACAAGCAGGATGCTGCTCCGAGCAACGAGCAGGAGTAGGCAGAGGAGAAGGAGCTGGACTGCTCATGGCATGCACAGCTTTCAAGGACTAAATGAAATGACCCTATGGAGAGGAAAAATAGTGCAACCTATGCGAAACGTGCGCATCTCTGTACCAATCTGTGGAGAGCCTGCAGAGACTTGACCATGTGCCTTAATCTATGGTTATTCACACTTTCAGCTCCAAAAGTTTCCCCTCTTGTATTTAAAATACTAATTGCTTTCCTCCCAGTATCATCCAGGTCACTGATGCAAGCCAAGGTGACTGCTTTTCCCTGAAGCTTATGTCTTTTTGTTGGCTGGGAGTAGAGGCTGTTGAAGGCATGTCTGGGCTGATGGGAGGAGAGCATCTGTATGACCCATTGGTCTAAAACTGAGTGACCTTCTCTCCAGGAGGGAGGGAAGAGAAAGTATACAATAGTGTATATATAAAACACAAATATAGCATACATAAAACATACTGGCAAGTCTGCCTAAGAGAGGGCAGACGAAAGGGGCTTTGGCGTGCACCGATTTCCCTAAAGAAAGTTCATCTCAACACTTAAAAAGTTCTGAAAACTCTTCAGAAATACTTCCTCAAAAATGGTGGAAAAAAAGAAAAATTATGACAAGCAGTTATTCACTAGAGAAACTCGAAGGGAAACTCAAATTTACACAATTCACTAGAAGTGCAGTAGAAAAGCTCTGATGGTTTCCTTCCTCCACAGTTAACAACATACTTAAGTTATAAGCAAAACATAAAATTGAAAATTATGAAAATGTTCAAAATATGGGAACCTTTCGTCTCTACCCTTTTCGTTCCAATGGCATGACCCTCCCCAAAGCCATACAATGACAAATGGAAACTCCAAAGCCTATAGGTAAAATGGCCCCATCATGCCTTATCAGGACATCTGAGGCTCCAGGCTGACCTCCATCAGTAACAACTAGGGATAACTGACGCCAGATACATAGTTCACTCCACAAAGTTTTCTGTACCTATCCCTAACTTTTAAACCCTCTACAACATTTATTCTTCGTGCATCTATTCTTCTCACAACAAGCAAAGATCACCTTTGTTGTCTTCAGGCAAAAATGCCTATGGCTATGGTAATAGTCTCCTAATTGTTCTTTCCAATGTAACAGCTAAAAAAGTGCCCAGGTGCAGAGGGGTGGAGGAGGATGTCCGCCTGGTTCTGCTACATGAGCAAGCTGTGTGGGGTAGTGAGAGAATCAATCACTAGCAAGGAAAAAATGGAGAAAAATGGATGAAATCTACTTGTGACAGCCCTCCGCAGGTTGCAAACAGAAGCAAAAGCACACCAACGTAACTGCTACATGTCCCTAAATTGATGTAGTATCATCAGAGTAGAGCAGCAGTGGGAGAGCAACTATACAGGTAAAACACTTCAAGCGTTAAAAAACAAAACAAAAACCCAAAACAAAACATCTCTTCTCCATTCTTATATACCCACCAACATTAAATACCTATATGTACTTCAGAAATCCATATGTTTGCTGTACTCTGTTGAACGGACATTATTGAGTACAAGCAGGTCAGATTCACTTTTCCATCCAGCCAGTTTATGACCTGCCCTCATTAGCCACTGTAAATATTATATAATCAAGAGAACCATATTATTTACTTACAAGGATGAGCACAGTTTCCAACAGCTTGCTTGTTTTTCTAAGGGATAATTTTGGAATTGAATTAAAGAACTGCATACGTAATTTATTAATCTTTATATTTAGGGAAACAAAGAGAGCTCCCAGAAGACCTCCAAGCATTCCAAGGAGGATGGTTGGAACAAAGGCCAAGATGTTCACGTCCAGCAAGTTCTTAACCTGAGTCAAAGAAAGGAGAAAAAATGTTCTGAGCATCCTGCCAGTGACATGAAATATTGCACCCTCTCTTACAAAACCTGATACCACAAAGTAATTTCCATACAGGAAATAAATCTTTCCTTGTGGTTTAGCAAGCTCAGCTAATTAATTTAAAGCTGATCTCATGAGAAATGGTATACTCTTCTTGCACACCTCACAGGAGTGGAACCAGCAGGTAGACACTGGTGTTGGCAAACATAGTGCAAATCTCTGTGATGCACTGCTGTTACCACAAGCACTCAGCACTTCAGGTTATGTCCAAATAACATGACATATTGGCCTTAATGAACACTTCAAAAGATTCTGCTGAACCAGAGCTTTGCTCACTGTGTCTATATCTACAGCATAACTTGGGAAAGTTCATTTATTGTGTCAACCTGCATCCATGTGCATTGAGATCATTTATAAGTAAATTTATTTAAGTAAAACTGTGAAAACTGATGCTGATCTGGAACAACTTACAGAACAACAAACCACAAACACATAATATAATCTGGCAGCTGGAAAAGTAAGTGAATTGTCTGCTTGATTCCTCAACAGGCAGCAAGTGTGAGAGCAATATTGTGTTTTAATTTTATCTTCCAGCCAACAAAAAGGAGTCAACAGACCAGTGGCTACCTATTAAAAGCTGTGAGGGTACTATTTCCTTAGCCTAGGCTTAGAGTTACACAGGTTTTTGTCAAGATTAGGATCTGGACAGATAAGAGATCATGAAATGCTCAAAAAGCTACCTGGCAAGAAGCAGCAAGGGCACATGTCAAGGGTTGCCTGCAAAAACCTAAACTAGTATAATCTTGGGGGTAGCTGATAGGAGAAACTGTCAGCCTTCCTTAAATTGCTTGAGCAAGTGCACAGGCCCTCTTACTGTTCAAAGTCTTTTTTCTTCCTCCTCCTCTTCTTCTCAACCTTTAATCTTATTCTTGTTCTTGCTATGAGCCTAGACTTTAACAAATCCACCAAGTGGCTGTACTAAACACTGGTGATACTTCCTGGGAGGAGAAATGCCAGGGTCAAAATCTAGCCAAGCTTGAAGAATTGGTCCATAGGGTGCTGCAGTCTGGGAAACCAGGTCTGAAAGAGGGACAATCCCAGGATTCAGAGACAAATAGCTTAAATTGAAGTAGAAATATTCTGTTTTATTTACTGCAGGATCCAAATATCTTGCATTATATTCTACTTAATTCCAATCCTTCATTAAAACTAAAAATGGACATACATGGTTTTGTCTCCCTACCTCCATTTTACCTAAGGCAAAGATATACTGAGATATTTGTTTTAAAGTAATATATGCACATTACACTGCATGTGTGTGGCAATAAGGTAAAGCCAAGCGAGTGTTCCACTTGCTGGGAATGAAAGGTGGCACAGTGCATTATTTGTTTTTGTTGTAGTATCAACCACAGGCTTTGGCCACTCATCAAGAAAAATCTGTCACCTACAGAGCAAGTTTCACATTTACAAATAATCCGGTGGTCTATGTAAAAACAAAGTAGAGCTTCCTGAAAATCTCATGCTCTGGTGTACAATAAATTCCCCTTGTAATATTATGCTAGGTAGAATGAAACTAAAGAAAACAAATAGTTTTCTTGAGAAACATAACCCACAAGCTTTAAACTCGGAGTTTATCCACTGTAAACTGTGTTGGTTAATGCCACAAAACATGAAAGAAGCAAAATTTCCCCTGAGCCCTATGTTCAGTGAAATGAAAATGTTTCTAGTTATCTGTACCACACTGGGAGCCAAAAACTACTGAACCCTGCCAGAAGTCATGTTGATAATAATTTTAGCTAGCTTTTCCTTCTAATGACACTAATTGAAGATAGAAGGAGACAGAATCCACTGCTCTTTTCAGAAAACATCCTGAAAGGAGTGTTAAAAGAGCAGTGCTTATTGTAAAATAGCAATCGAAGTGAGTCTACTCTCCCCTGTGCATGCAGCTGTTCATTACACAATACTTTGGCTTCAGCAATGAATCTGGCTTCGGAAGGCCTGACCTATTCCCTGTCCATGTAGTCTCACCCTTCTGCCACAAATTTTTATCTTCTTGGTTGTGTCACTGCAACCGTTTGGGGGATTGCACTATGAGTTGGTCCACAAAAAGGATTTGGGTTGAAAACCACTGTCTTCTCCCCTTGCCTCAGCTAAACTTGTGGTAAAGCAAATATACTCCAAATACTTTTGCATAGCATATGCAAAATCATTCTATCAGGCAGCATGCACACTAAAAAATGTTGTCCGTTTTCCCAACCAAGGTATGCCTATATGTGGAAAATACCATAATCTCTGGTTTCTGCATTGCTACAGAGACACAGGCCAGAAGAAATTCAGAGATCAATGAAATTGATCAGGGAATTACCTTAGGAAAAATTTGCTTAGTAGCAAAAAGTGGACTGCGATTCAGAAGACCAGGGTTTTACTTCTAGCTCTCTAATTGATCTTCAAGTCAAATACAAAGAAGGACATTGAGGCAAGAAATTAAGATCATGATACTTGCACATCGCTATTGAATCATCTTCCAATAAAAATGAGTGAAAGACATGATGATAAAAGCAACTATTTTTAGGTGGACACACAGTAAAATTCAAAGATAAAGGTTGTGTTGTACTGGAAGGAATAAAGGCAGCTGAGGCTGAAGGTCACCTCCATTGTGCAACAAGGAACAAACAGTGATTATATGTTTTCAAATGTTTAATCTCTAAGCACTAAGGAACAGAGGCACAGTACAGCAATGCCTGCAGCAACAACAGAGAGCTCAAGCCAACTACAGAAGGGGAGCACACCCTATTCAAGAGCTTCTCTGCTTTTTCCTTTACTTCGAAGTATCCCTCTCCTATCCAGCACCAATACAGAAAGTTATTAAGGTAACTTATGTGATTAGCTAATAAGCAAACAGCAGATGCTTTGTCTATTTGTTAATTTTAATTTAGAACAAAACAACTCTGTGTTGTATCTAAGTGGTTACAAGATAAAAAGCATGAAGGCTTCTCTATCCACTGATCTGGTAATTGTACATATACCATCCCTTCCCCTTCTCAGTCCCCCTTCCCCACTACTCCCCCAGCAACAATGCTGAAAGAGACAAGCCCAAAACCCTGCATCTTTTTCCTCCCACATCCACACAGAACGTACCCAAAATATAATTCTTTTCTCTGCTTCAAAAAATCCAAAATGACCTCTGTAAACAAACCCAAAGAGAGAAGAGGACAGTAAATCCATGGTGAAGGTAGCCATCAAGCAGCAGAAGAAGGTTTGCCAGGCCAGCCTGATGTCCCAGAACGAAGACACTTCTTCTAACATGAACAAGAGCCCGCCAATGGGGGCACGAAATACCGAAGCTATGCCTGCTCCTGCGCCAGCCGTAATGAAACTGCGCCTGCAACAGGTAGAAGAGGCAAAATTCAGGTAACAGGAAAAAAAACAGAAACAAAAAACTTCCATAAATATTGTTTCTTGTCAAAGCTGGGTTTCTGGGGCTGAATTAATAGAGCTGATGGTTTATTTTAGGGTTATTTTCACCTCTAGGATTTGAGATCAGATCTGTCCATCTTGACCTCTGGCCTTGATAAAACCCTCAATCCTATAACATCATGTGGGCACCACTGCGCCATGCCAGCAAGCTGCTGAACTGGCACCAACCAGCCTAACACCAGGCAGACATACCACTTCACACCCTGGAAGCAGTGCAGTCACAGGGGTGCAATACTGCAGGGAAAAAAGGTAAGAACGTTTGGGATTCACTAGAGAATGAGAGTACAGCCCCAGAGCCTGCAGGCTCAACATGCCACTTCGGTCTGTGAATGTCTGAGAAATCCATGGGGAATGTATATGCCCCGTCTCCCTCCCTGTAAAGGCATGGAGCTCACATACACCCCAAAGAGCAACAAACTTCTGTTGTTGTAAGCTGCACTAAGAGCTCAAATGGCAGAGATCTGCACTGTGAACCAGTTCCAGTAAAGAAAAAAAAGAAAAAGGAAAATAATTATAGTGTTGTAAAGAAAGGCATTCATGGGCAGTCTTCCTTCATACATTGATTATTATTTATTTTCCCGCACACAACATAATTTTCTTTCCAAAGCACCCATTTCATTGTATGAAAACAACATCCTGCATCAGACAAATGTTACATTTTTAAGGAAGGCCACAGTGTTCAGACCAGAGGGAACAATATAGAAAGAAGAAATAAAATTATGCTTGAATTCTGCCATGGAAAATTAGATTCAAGTCCAGCCTTTGGGATACTGGGCTGGTGCTGATACATATAATGCACTAATCACTAGCACTCACCAGCTTATAAAACTTGCATCCTCTGGATGTGCTACCTGAGACCTCAGGGATAATTTGCAGAAATGCTGAGCATTCAGTACTTGCTAAAGTCAACAAGTATACAAAACACTTGAGTATTTTTAATATTAAGAGATGCTAAGTTCTCAGCAAAAATAACCCAACAGATCAGAGTCAACTTTAAACATTAGTGGGCCCTTTTGACTTCTGTGGTGTCCACAAAATTTATCAGCACAAAGATGGGTGGCAATGAGAATAATGGACAGAAAATAAGGGAAGAGATTAGAGAGTTCATCTCAAAGCCCTTAACAAAGCCCACCAGTAAAGCTACACAGACTTATGTCTGATATTTCCCAATTCACAAATCCTGAGTTAGACACACTTGTGCGTGGATGTCGTGGTTTAACCCCGGCCAACAACTAAACACCACGCAGCCGTTCACCCACTCCCCCCCCACACCCAGTGGGATGGGGGAGAAAATCAGGAAAAAGAAGTAAAACTCGTGGGTTGAGATAAGAACGGTTTAATAGAACAGGAAAAAAAAACCTAATAATGATAACACTAATGAGATTACAACAATTATAATAAAAGGATTGGAATATACAAGTGATGCACAATGCAACTGCTCACCACCCGCCGACCAACCAACCCGGAAGTCCCTCCTCCGCAACGCGCCCGCCGCAGTTCCTAAAACGTCATATGGTATGGAATACTCCGTTGGTCACTTTGGGTCAGCTGCCCTGATTGTGTTCCCTCCCAGCTTCTTGTGCCCCTGCAGCTTTCTTGCTGGCTGGGCATCAAAGGCTGAAAAGCCTTGACTTTAGACTAAACATTACTGAGCAATAACTGAAAACATCAGTGCGTTATCAACATTCCTCTCATACCTAGCTCCAAACTTAGCACTGTACCGGCTGCTAGGAAGACAATTAACTCTATCCCAGCTGAAACCAGGACAGTGGATTTTTACTTACACGTCTTATCTTCACAGTGACACTGTTTCCAGCAGCAGGGAACTCAAAAGGTACTGCACACCACAGTAAAAGCTGGGCGAGCTTTGCTTGAACGTCTCCAACTCCTTGCTCCAGTCAGTTGTACATGCTATGTGCCCCACCAGTAGTATCAACAATGAAACTAGACCCTTCCTACACATCTGTTACAGCTGCCTGATGGAGGGACGACTTAAGATCCTTCAACATCCCAACGCTTGCTGAGTTACTGCTCTCCCTGTGACAGTACTTGGAGAGGGTACATCTCTTGAGCCTACTTAACTCCAAAAGATACCAGGGAAGTGGGAGTCTGTCATCCTGGTCTTTGTAAAGAAGCGAGGTCTCGCTTAGACTGAAATTTGTCTCTGCCACTCACCAACAACCCTCTGTGTGATGGGGACTTCCACACAACCTGTCTCTCCCAGGATGGTTCCTGACTGCAAGCTAACGCTTCTTTCTAATTATACTATAACTGGATCCTGCAGAAAAAAACAAAAGTTCTTGCTGCTTCTCTTACCGCAATTGCTGATTTCTTCCATGACTAACATTTTGTTTAACCAGCATGTGTCAGATGTATTTAAATGACTGATCTTAAAAGGCTATGGGCAAAGGAGATCCTGCATCTTCCCTTTGGTCCTTTTTGATTTTCTCTTAAGCTACAGATAGTTCACAGTGGCTGTTCATTTGAATTCTTTGTATTTCTTTAGGAAATTAACACGAGTCTCTCTTTTTTTTTTCCCTAATTTAGAAAAAAAACCAGTATTGTGTAGGGTTTTGTATGTCAACAGGACAATAAATACCATCCAGAAGACATAAACTGGTTTGTAATTTCTTTTTCTGGAAACTAATCTCATTAATTTCCGTAGAACTGTTCACAAGAGGGAGCTTACCAGTTATCTCATAGACACGCATGAGCAGAGAAGAGCCAGTTTAAAAAAGTGTCACAAACAATTTATTTTTCAAAACTAGAAAAATAAAGCAAGGGCCCCCTGTGCACATTGTACAATCCTCATCACCTCTTTTCTCCTGGGTCAGCATCGTTAACTTGAAGATAAAGTCCATGTGTAAAAATCCTGCATTTTTTTCCCTCCTTATACAACCCAGAAGGCAACGGAAAAAGGTCTTCAGTATTAATGCATTATTTCACAAGCATTCAATAAAACGACTTGTGAACTTTCTTTTAATTAAAGAACTTTAAAGTTGTTTAATTAACTTTCTTTTAATTAGAGTGGGTGGCTTTTTCCCCATTCTAAAGTGACAAACAGCAGGAAGGCTGAAAGACTGCTGGAGCAGCATCTCCGTTTCCCTTGCAAATGCAACGGGCTCACCAACGACTTGCCAGACACCCCCGGAACACCAAGAGCGGGTGTCAGGGCAGCCCCCCCCGAGCCCCACATCTCTGCCCATCACTTACTTATCAGCCGAATTCTGAAACCTGGTGAAGATCGGGAGGTGGATGCCAAGGGTGTCCAACTGCAGCTGGCTCAGGCCACAACCCAGGAGGGCACTAAAAGTGATGTTGTGTAATTGAGAGCACTCTTTGGTAAATTATTCATAAATCAGCCATGGTTAAAGGCAGGGGAGGACAGAGCCTTAGTTGGCATGCAGCAGCAAAGCTAGATTGGTTTCAACAGATTTAAACATGGAAAAAGTTGAATGCATCTTTTAAACATGCAAAGTTCCATTGACATAAAGCAAAGAGGCTACTAAAGACTATTAGATTCTTGACTCAGAGACTTAAACGTCTCTTTTGCAAGGAGTGTTGTGATGACAGACTATGAAATGCCTTTTGAAGAACTGCATGTTAATATCTGCCCAAATGTGGTGACATGTCAGACTAAAGCCCATCATTTCAGTCATCTGTTCCCAGGTTAATGACCATGGCAGCCAGAACAGCCCCACTTGTAACAGAAGATGTGTCATGATTTAAATTATTACAGTGTGTTCCCAGGCAGCACTTCAAACTACATTTAAATGAGGGGGAAAAAAAAAAAATCAAACCCTTAGTGAAATGAAAAATCTATTCATTGTATAATCTTGGAAGACTTTTCTACAAGACTTAAATTAGGAGCCTTAACGAATCTCTCAGAGGCTTTTAGCAACTTACGTGTGTTTATGTTTAATAAAAATGGTGGAGGGTTCCAGCTAAATTAAATTAAACTAGCTCTTAATTCCTATGTTTTGAAAAGGCATCACGTTAATACCATGCTGACTTTCTTCATGGAAATATGATTCAATTCTTTGGCTCACACATCACTGTTACCAACCCAGCACAAAGGAAAAAAAATCACAGCTGCAGTCTCTGAGCTCCTGGAGACAAATGTCTGAAAGCAATGAAAACAAAAGAAACCTAAAGGGAGAGCTAAACCTTGGTAATCATTGTCTGGAAGGTTTGTGGCTGCCTCTGACTAACCATGTGCTCCTATTTTTGAACATCTGAGTCATGCCCTAGGGTACTGCACCTCCGTGCAAATAAATAAATAAATATAAACCCACGGAGTAACAGAAAATGTGAGAGGGTGCTGGGGAGGAGGCCAGATTTGGTCAGGGCGGTGAAGAGGAAGAGAACAAACCTCAAGGATGAACACTTTCCAAAACCAAAAAGGATGAGAAATAAAACAGCAAACCAGCCAACAAATTATCTACATCTTATTAGCAGAGACCAATTTTACCACCTCTACTCAAGATACTGTTTAATAATAGTAATAAAGTGCAGCAGGATTCTCCTCTAAATGGTGAATAAAGGAAATCATGTCACTTACCGAAACAGAAAAGCCCAAAATCTGGCCTGCAGTTACTAAGTTTGGCTGTATTGCAACATAGTAAATTTTAAGAACCCTCTGACCTATAGGTGGGACTGGGCAACACTCCTCTCCCCTTCTCACAAGGCTCCAGACCACAATAGGGTGATGGAGATTCTCTTTCTTTGTATATAGCCAGGGGGGATAAAAACATTATCCTTCAAAAAGACTATGAAGCCTACTTCTCCCTACCTAGAAATGTAGTATTATGCTACTGCATGAACAAGAAGCAGCTCCAACCTGACTTGCAATCTGCCATCTGCAGAGCTCGCCAAGCAGCGCCTGGTTTCTGTGGTCACCCTTAGCTGGCACCGGCAGCTGCTGTGTTTGTAAGCGGGAAACACGGACCCCAAGGGACTGGTTGTCCATCACTGTGCACCTTGCACAGCCACTTACAGCACTTCAGCAGGTAGCTGTAAAATTGTTGCCCCTTTTGGGCACAACTGCTTGAGACTGGCTTTATTTGTATACAGACTTCACATAGATAAAAGCAGTAATATGAGATGCAAAGCAGCCGGCAGGCCAAAGCTGTGGGACAGGTTGCTTTTCAGAAGCAAAACTGACTGCCGTTGTCCAGATAACTGCTTGCCGAGCCTCACAGGGAATCATACTAGGGAACCAAGCCAGTATTTAAAACACACAGGGAAAACTGCATGGCACGAATAGTTGTGCTAATGCAAAGGAGGGGAAAGCACAGGTGAAAAGAGCTCCCAGTGCAGGGTATTTTTTAAGCCAGCACTACCACCAAGACAGACATTGCAAACCCATACCCTCAGCCTGATAGCTTTAACTTTTTTCTGCTATTTCTTACCCCAAATGGATCATGGGACCTTCTGGCCCACAGAAGAGCCCAGAGGCTACAGCCAGCACGCATGAGACAAATGTCCCTAAAAAAGTCTTGATATTAAAAAGATGTTGAATAGAAGTGCCATTCAAATACCCAATGATTTCTGGCAAACCAGATGGTGAACCTCCTGGGCAAAAGAACTGCAAAGGAAAAAAAAGAAAAGAGAGAGTCAACAAACATTAGATGTTGATGTGTTAGATGTGTCTATGGACACGGATTTTAAGTCCAGCCCTTACCTTGCTCTGTTCGTGAACAAACTTTCCCAGAATCGACAGATAATGTAGATACATATATAACTTCTAGCTACACACAAAAATTCAAGCTCCCAACAGTATTGTTGTATGTGTACTGAGAGTAATGAGAGAAGAAAATGACTGACAAGGGCCCCTGCCGCAGCTCCCTGCCATCCCCCCTGATGCCTGAAGTCAGCGAGCCTCTTGTCTTTGCACAGACAGTCTGCAGGGCAGGGTGTACATGTGAACCTGCATGATTTGTCCAGTCACTTCAGGCTGTAGATAGCTTAAAAACAGTCAGTTATTACACATTTCACAGCAAACTCCCTTTTCCTACTGTTGCTGGATTTCAGGGTAAGTCCAGTAAAACTCACTTTTTCTCTCACCTATACTGTTAATTGCCTGTCTATAATTAAATTGAACACAGCAGGAGAGTAAATGACAGAAAAGCTCAATGTTTTAGCCTTGCTGCATTGTAAAAGTACTGATCTGGGCTACAAGTGATACCCACATAGCACAGCTAAAAGATCAATCTAAAACCAACAGTAACTTTTATATGGACTGATGGTCTTTGGCTTAGGCCCCTTCCAAACACCAAGTTTTCACAAGTTACACCAGCTGCCACTTGTATTTATTTTATAAACACCACATGCTAAGTGTAAATTGCATCGCCACCACCACTGATTTCACCCCAGACACTTTTATACATGTTATGGGTTGTGGAACCCAGCTTTAGGCTGAACGCCAAAAAAGACCTCTCCAATCGGGTTGTATAACAGAGGGGTTTTTTTAAATAAAATACTGAACTGACTAGTATTTGGAAGAGCAAAAGATCTGGTTTATCACAGTGTTATAGGCTTGTTGCATAGGGGACGTAACACTTACCAGGACTGAGCCTGAAGAGAGAACCACCATGGCCAGCCCAGACCCAAGCACACACAGCCATGTCATGTGGATGCTGCCATCCTGTCCGGTTGACAAATAGATTACTACATTGGCACCCATAGACCAGGTCCAGCTTTTCAGTGAACTTCTGTCCCACAGATTTCTGCAGGCAGAAGGTGGACCATAGAAAAAAACCAAAACAAGCAGTGCAGGCTCCTTAGAAGGATGGGAGTGAGTCACTGTAAGGTGAATAATGACTTTCAGAGTCATAGGTTTTTTTCCAGGACTTCTTGCCCATCTCTAAAAACACGATAAAGGATATGTTGTTACTCATCAAGGACCTTTTCAGGTCAGAAGCAGAGTTAAAGGACCTTAAGAACAAGCACAAGAAAACACTACATGGTGTCTTCAGGAGACATTTTGCTTGTATGGAGGCTTCGAAGTCTTACATCAGTAAATACCTTTATGAATTTACAGCTATTATTAGTGGACAGAATATATATGAGCAAGCTCTTTCTTACTTTATTTTAACCAAAAGGACATCTCTCATAGTTGGCCTTCTCACATTTAAAAAACACGTTTCAGCCTCACTGGGTTTTCAGTTTGTTTGTTTGTGCTTGGGCTGACTGCAGCCATGCCGTCTCCAGAACTCCTCAGTTCCCACATACTTTGCCGCCTTCCACAGTGCTCAGCTGTGATTCATTGCGTGTGCAAGTCAAACACATCCCTTGCATTTCTGAGGTCACAGCGTTACAGCCAGCCACTGCAGCCTTCCCAGCAGCATGTCCCATCAAGGCTTTTGTAGGCACTTCATGCAGCACAGCCAAACAGCAAAGCAAAGTGCAGGAAAATTAGTTTTGCTCATCCGCAGCTGAAGGAGGTATGTACATGGGAAGGTCTTCCAGGGCAGGAATTACATGTTTGTACTGATGTCAGAGCCTGTGACAGCTTACCTCCTGTCCCTCTGTATTAGTTCAATAAAATAGGACAAATTTTATAATACAACAGGACCAACAGTGTGTGTAACAGTTGTTGTGATGCCCTGCAGTCAAACTGTGGTTTCTTTCTATATATTCTTTATTTATACTTTAGTGTGTATATATATACACATGTGTGTATATACATACAAATGCATATATACATGTATGCATGTGTATTCATCCACTATTTATATATTTTATAAACATATGCATAGTTTGTATATAAGAAACACCAGGGAACTTATATTCCAAGAAAATTATATATGCTTTCTTCATGGAAAACCTAAACTTGTTCATTTCTTGGATATTCCCTCTGATATATTCAGCCTCCATCTGTTCCACAGAATAAGTCTTCCCTTGCATTTCTGTGAAGTGATTGAGACCTGTCCTTCAGCAGTTAGCAGGATTATTTCATTATCTTGATTTCATAGAATAGTAGAGGACACATCTATGTCTTCCTTGTACTGGAGAGACCAGAACTGGACACATTACTCCAGATGTAGCCTCACCAGTGCTGAACAGATGGGAAGGATCACCTCCCTTGACCTGCTGGCGTATTGGGTTTGTATGGCAAGGTTTTGGTAGCGGGGCAGGTTACAGGGGTGGCTTCTGTGAGAAGCTGCTAGAAGCTTCCCTTATGTACAACAGAGCCAACGCCAGCCGGCAACAAGATGGACCTGCCACTGGCCAAGGCCAAGCCGATCAGTGACAGTGGTAGCGCCTCTGGGATAACAGATTTAAGAAGGGGGGGAAAAGTTGCTGCAGCACAGAAACTGCAGCCAGCCAGATGAGTGAGAACATGTAAGAGAAACAACCCTGCAGACACCAAGGCCAGTGAAGAAGGAGGGGGAGGAGGTGCTCCAGGCACCAGAGCAGAGATTCCCCTGCAGCCCGTGGGGAAGACCATGGTGAGGCAGGCTTTCCCCCTGCAGTCCATGGAGGTCCATGGTGGAGCAGATATCCACTTGCAGCCCATGGAGGACCCCACACCGGAGCAGGTGGGTGCCCAAAGGAGGCTGCGACCATGTGGGAAGTCCACGCTGGAGCAGGTTCCTGGCAGGACCTGCAGATCCATGGAGAGAGGAGCCCAAACTGGAGCAGGTTTTCTGGCACGACTTATGACCCCACAGGGGACCCACGCTGGAGCAGTCTGTGCCTGAAGGACTGCACNCTGACCCCAACCCCCATTCCCCGTCCCCCTGCACTGCTGGGGTGGAGTAGGTAGAGAATTTAGGAGTGAAGTTGTGCCCGGGAAGAAGGGAGGGGTGGGGGGAAGAGTGTTTTAACATTTGGTTTTATTTCTCATTACCCTACTCTGATTTGACTGGCAATAAATTAAGTTAATTTTCCCCAAGTTGAGTCTGTTTTGCCCATGATGGTAATTGGTGACTGATCTCTCCCTGTCCTTACCTCAACCCACGAGCCTTTTGTTATATTTTCTCTCCCCTGTCCAGTTGACGAAGGGGAGTGATAGAGCAGCTGCATGGTGCTTAGTTGCTGGCTGGGGTTAAACCACAACAGCTGGCAACAGTCCTCCTAATGCAGCCCAGGAGGCTGTTGGATGAATGGCACCACAGTCATCTGGTCTATCAAGCACTGCTTTCTTCCAGTTTTGCTTTTGTCTGCCAGTTTGCTGAGGATACACTCTGTCCCATCATCCAGGTCATTAGTGAAGATATCCAACAGCGTTTGGCCCCAGTATTGACCCCAGGTGTATGTGCATGGTGACCAACCTGCAGCTAAACTTTCATAGAATCATTTAGGTTCGAAAAGACCTTTAAGATCATCAAGTCCAACCATCAACAATGCCCACTAAACTGTGTTCTGAAGTGCCGCATCTACGCAGGGATGGTGACTCCACCACTTCCCTGGGCACCCTGTTCCAATGCCTAACAACCCTTTCAGTGAAGAAATTTTTCCTAATATCCAATCTAAACCTCCCCTGGCGTAACTTGAGGCCATTTCCTCTTGTCCTTTCACTAGTTACTTGACAGAAGAGACCAGCACCCACCTCACTACCACCTCCTTTCAGGTAGTTGTAGAGAGCAAGAAGGTCTCCCCTCAGCCTCCTTTCTCCAGGCTAAACAACCCCACTTCCCTCAGCCGCTCCTCATCAGACTTGTGCTCCAGGCCCCTCACCAGCTTCGTTGCCCTTCTCTGGACACGCTCCAGCACCTCCATGTCTCTCCTGTAGTGAGGGGCCCAAAACTGAACACAGTACTCAAGGTGCAGCCTCACCAGTGCCGAGTACAGAGGGACCCCTATTCTCTCCAGGATTGTCTCCTTTGGGATTCTTCCAAGATCTCTGAACAGAACAAAGTGCTCTCCTGAATTCCAGAATTGTGATCCTGCTTTTTGCTTTTTCCCTCTCATCTCAGGATGCTGCACGCCACCATCTCATGGTCACTGCTGCCCCCAACCTTTACATCCCTGACCAGTCTTTCCTTGTCTGTAAGTACAAGGTCAGGCAGAGCAGATGCCCTCATTGGCTTCTTGATCATCTATCAGGAAGCTGTTATCAACACACTCCAGAAACCTCATGGATTGCTTGTGCCCTGCTATGTTGTCCTTCCAGCAGATACTGGGGTGGTTGGCTAGGGACGCCCATGAGGATTCAGGCCAGTGACCATGAGACTTCTTCCAATTGTCTGAAGACAGACTTGTCTAATTCTTTGTGAGATGACACTCTATAGCAGACACCCACAACAACATCACACATGTTGGTGTGCCCTCTAACCCTGATTCGCAAGCTCTCAGCTGACTTTCATCTGTCCCAAGGCAGAGCTTCATCCACTCCCACTGCTTTCTCACAAAAAAGAGCAATTTCCCCTCCTAACCATCACAGTCTGTCCCTCCTAAAGAGCCTGTAACCGACCAATGCAGCGCTCCAGCAGTGTCAGCTATCCCACCGAATCTGTGCAGACAAGGAGCTCATCTGCCATGCTCCAGTCTGAGTGACAGGCCTCAGGCACTGCCCGCAGCCCCAGACCTGCAGAGCTGCACCCTCCCTCAGGAGCTAGCTGTGGGTTGTGGCCTCTGCTGAGTCAGGGGTCATTTCTTCCCCAGGTGCTGGGGACTATCTCCAGCAGCTCCTTGCCACCATTGCTGAACACAAAAGCACTGTCAGCCCAGACCCTGGCCCCCTTCTGCACAAATTGCTGCATCTGCTGGCTGCACAACATGCTTGATGGTTATGCAGGCTCCCCCCAGCACTAGCTGATGGGACGCCTCACCCTCCCTGGTCAGGATTCAACTGGAACAGAAGCTGAAAGCCTCTTTCTCACAAGCTCTTCACTATTCATACTATCTACCATAGATATCACAAACCAGGCGAAAATTTTACCATCTGCTTCTCTCTACAGGTGAGAAAAACAAGCAGTCAGGGTCAGAGATGCCTTAACACTTTGTGCTGGTTTTGGCTGGGATAGAGTTAATTTTCTTCATGGTAGCTAGTATGGGGCTGTGTTTTGGATTTGTGCTGAAAACAGTGTTGATAACTCAGGGATGTTTTCGTTACTGCCGAGCAGTGCTTACACAGCGTCAAGGCCTTTTCTGCTTCTCACCCCAGCCCACCAGCGAGGAGGCTGGGGGGGCACAAGGAGTTGGGAGGGGACACAGCTGGGACAGCTGACCCCAAATGACCACAGGGATATTCCAGACCGTATGACGTCATGCTCAGCATACAAAGGTGGGGGAAGAAGAAGGAAGGGGGGGGACATTTGGAGTGATGGAGTTTGTCTTCCCAAGTAAGTTATGGGTGATGGAGCCCTGCTTTCCTGGAGATGGCTGAAGACCTGCCAGCCGATGGGAAGTGGTGAATGAATTCCTTATCGTGCTTTGCATGTGTGCGCAACTTTTGCTTTACTATTAAACTGTCTTTATCTCAGCCCATGAGTTTTCGCACTTTTACCCTTCCAATCCTCTCCCCCATCCCACCGGGGGGGGAGTGAGTGAGCGGCTGCATGGTGCTTAGTTGCCAGCTGGGGTTAAACCACGGCAATCCTTGTTAGCACCCAACATGGGGCTCAAAGGCTTTAAGATAACAACAGGTTTGATTGGAATGTGCTCGATTGAATTTTTAACTGTTATGGCTGTTTAGCTATTAAATGGCAGGCTCCAGTGCTTGCCATGGGACTTGCTTGCCTTACTGCTTATTAGAATCTCGTGCTCGTTAGTGGCTGCTTTTTGCTTTCACTGCTTGCTGTACTGCTGTACTGCTTATTGTCTTACTCTGCTGTGCCTGGGAACATTTTGATAACAGCAATGGCAATGCGCTTGGGCTGGCAGATGACCAGGGCATCGCTGCTGTTTCTGTGCTGCTGTACTGGACAGGCTGGAATGCCAGTGTGAGCTCGAGTCGAAGGGACCGTGACCTGTGGATGAGTCCACGTGGGAGAAAGACACCCTGAAGCATCTGTGGCTGTGGATAAGCCCATGCCAGACCAAGTACATCTCGAAGCGTCTATGGCCATGGTTATGTCTGTGCCACAGCAGGTATACCTCGGAAGGGATTGTGGCCCAGGGATAAGTCCACACTAGAGAAGGTACACCTTGAAGCATCTGTGGCTGTGGATAAGTCCATGCTGCAGCATGTACACCTTGAAGCATTAGTGGCTGCGCATGAGGTTATGCTGGAGCACCTCAAAGTGTGAGGCCATGGATAAGCCCAGAACACATTTACATTGGTTTTAGCCATTCAGTGATTTTTACCACCACCATCCCAATTGTTAGAGAGATGATGATACCCATCAAGGACAAATTAATCATTCCACAATGATCTATTACAGCATTAGCAAAAGACAGCTGCCCCAGATATAGAAAGAAATAACATATCTGATACCAGGTCCACATTCACTTAAGAGAAACCTAATCCCTTCCCTTGGACATCAACAATACCTAAAGCAGCACATACCCCTTATGTACAAGGAGGAAGAGGAAGGCCACAATATTTTAAAGACTGCCTTCATTAATCTTATGCCAAGAACTCCATCAGATATTATACTGTACTACAGGCTAAATTGTAGCAAAAGACACCAAAGCATGCCTACACAAAACAGGGCAGGCTATCTGATGTCCACACCCACCTAGATAGGCAGCACCTGTAGTCAGTTAAAACTTTACAATGTGGATTTTCTAACAAACAAACACAGAAGAGGTCACTCCGACTTTCTCTTGCTCACCTGCAGGTAATTTTCCACCAGGTCCCATTTCAATTCCATGAGAGAGTCAATTATCTGATGAATCAAAAATGAGAGCATCCCAACTGCTGTTCCGATTAGCCCCATCAGCAGCCATCGATCCCACTCTTTTCTAGAAATAGGAAAACACAGTTACCTCTCAGCCTATAACACAAGACTAATTGCTATGGTTCCTCTCACAAACATGCATTTTTAGAGCATTTTGATAATTAACTGTGACTGCCTAAGCAAGAGGATGATTTTGCCTCCTTAAAAAGTGTATACTCAACAAAACTCTACCTTCAGGTGAAAGCCATTTCCATTTGGGTAAGGAACATGGTTGGATTTTTTAGTTTGGTTTTTTTTTAATATGTAAGTAGCAGTGCAATCTTCTTTCAGATGCTGATTGATTGATTCCATCTCAAAATCCAGTTATGTGACTCAGTAATAAACTTTCAGTAGAGCACTCAGAACCCATTTCAAAGTAATTTCTGTTTTGTTTTGCTACAACTAATGCACTGAGCACCAACATATAAATGTGCAAACCTTTACCTCTAGTTTTTGTCTTTCCTAAACTTATACTTCTAATAATAATTGTGCACAAATAATAATTTCTGATTTATTTCTAGTATCACCTAGAACTAAAGCACCCTTACTGAGATTCAAACACTACGTTTCCTGCAGATTACACTAAGAGGCAGTGAATTTTAAGAAAAGTCTCAGTAAGAGAACATTCTCCCAAACCTCTGCAAAGTCTCTTCCTTTTAAGCTGTATACATTGAGTAGTTAATAATTTTCTTTTGCATATTTAATAATTTGTCAAGAGCAAAGGCATAAGCACTTTCCAAAAATTGTTTTAATCAAAGATGCTTGCCACTTGGCCCCTACTTCTAATAAAGTATTTTCCTATATACAGAAACAATAAATAATGTTTTCTTTATTCCTTCTGCTATCAGGCATCTCCCTGGATTGCCTAAATTACCCATAGCTTAGAGGTAACTTAACACTATTTAAGGTAAGTTTACCTGTATGTTTTCTCTTGTAGCCACTTCTTATAAACTTTACTGTGTGAAGGCAAATAATCCAAACTCTCATGGGCTACCAGGTGTTCTCTCTCCTCCTCCTTGCAGTGATAATATGCTAAACTGCTTCTGCTGACACTACATTGCCTCTTAAAATCCTGAGAATGAATCAAATCAGGCCTGTGATCTTCTGCCATTAACATCTCCTCTTCACCGTTTTCCATGTGTGTCCTATAGGAAAAAAGTGATGACATTACAGCCGCCTCCAAGAATCTTTGGGTTGCCAATAAGAATGATGTGAGCCCAAGATCAGCCTCCTTGAGACCGAAAGAGAGAGGAGTGGAAAACCACACGAGGATGGATGGCAGAGAGATTGGATGTTTTGTCTTTGGCCTTGGTTTGCTGTGGGTATGCATAGACCCAGCCCAGTCAAAGCAACAAAAACTCGTCCGAGCTGGAGCTCTCTGGTGAAGAAGTCACTCCAAGAACAGACCGACCACTGTAGCAAGATTATCACACTGGCTCCTTGCTGACTGTTCAGAGGACAGGGATCTTTAAGTCATAGAGGCTTTGCCTGTTTTAAAGAGATGATTGCTTGCTGTGCTTTAGGCTGTCCAAATCACACAATTTAATTAAATAAAACAAAATCTAGGTTGCAGTAATATTCAGTTAAACCCTGAATTCTTAGTATTATATAGGCACCCAAAAAAAGCTTATTCTCTAATACAATTTCCTTTGAATTTACATGTCAAATTTCTTTTTAGGTGGATAAAAACCATTTGCTAGATTACCAAACTCACTACAGCTTGGAGACTTTACCCAAGGTAGTTTTGCAAGTTGGCAGTTCAAAGCACAAGAAGACTTGATGCATGTCAAATATTTACTGTAAAGAAAAATTGGTAACATGCTGTGTGTTTGTCACCTCCAAGCTGTGGTTTTGGTTACTGGAGACAGAGTAGAGAAAGATTTCTGCTGCTCTCCACTTACTGGCACATGGACCGATTTGGAAAGGTCTCATATTAAATAATGAGGAAACGTAAGTAGATCCTGGTTGTCAGTTAGTGAATACTAAATGGCAAGAAAGCAAAAAAGATCTTTACACAAACCACATGCAAATTATCTGAAACCAAGCCTTTTGGACCTATGGTTTTTGCAATGCTGGAAGTTTCCTTGTGGCCCACTACTCACACTTCTCAAATGTAACGAAACACATTGTCAAGGTAATACTGTCCAGGGCAGGGGGCACCTCCAGATCAGTATATAGCAATGGCCAAAGTCCAATTTCTTATACCATGGCTGTGGTTTTTTGCTAGCTCAATCAGGCATTTCATTCTAGAGATTTCAAAAGTAGTATGCAAATTCCAGACCTGGCAACTCTCACTCTGAGAAAAAAGAGAAAGAGTTAAAGAAGAGAAGAAAAGTGGTCTAGGTGGAAACCAAAGACTTTAGAAAATAATTGTTGCCGGAATCTGTGTGAATTACTATGAGCAACAGTAAATGCATTAAAAAAGCTAATGTTACTTTCCTTACAGATGTAGGGAAATAAATTTATCTTTGCCACCAATACATCCACAGAGAAGTTATCTGACAACAAACACATGGTGTGCGTTCAATTAAATCACACCAGTCAAAGGTGAATTGAGGAGGAATAGCCAGGTTCTGACTCTGATTTTGAACTGTTCTTGCCTAAAAAGTGGTAAGTGCTTTATTAAACACAGTAGCTCAGATCCTAGTTTTGGGTTTAAGCACAAAAATGTTTTGAGATTAGACTGCTAATTTGTGCTTGTACAAAAGTTGGGTTTAATTAGTCCTATTCCAAGTTTAAAATTGAGCAAAGGCAAGCAGAGCCCAGATGAGAAAAGCAGGCACCTGAGCAGAGCTCAGGACCCCACCGCTTCTTTGTTCAGGGATGCCCAGTCTGGCTACCGTGAGGTCTCCCTTTAGCCCATTTCTTTATTTCTGGAACATGGGAATTTGTATGATGTCATTTTCTAGCTGTGTTAAATCAGACTAGTATATGTGAATAGATCTGGGTATTACAGAGATTGCGGCATAAACAGAAATACAAAATCTAATGAACAATACAGAACGGGAGGAAAAAACCTGAAACTAAACCTACCTTTCTAGGGGAAAGGGATGAGGCTAAGTCACACTGCTCCCAGGCAACACAGTTACACCTCATTCCATGTCATGATGATTTATTATGTAAACAGGACAGCTGTTTTTCCTCAAACAGGAATACCATCACCAGCCATAAGAGCATACCTGAGCGTTTGTCTTGGCTGTCCCTAGTTGCCAGAAGAGCAAAGCTGACAACTCCTCTTCCATCAGACACAAATCCAACCCAGTCTCTGCAGCAGTGGCTCAGCTGTACTGCAAATTCTCACAGGCACCCATGTATGTACTCAAATTTAAAAAAGCAAAATGGAGTAAGAATGGGGTTTCAAACTTTAACCCGTAATTATTTTTTTTCATAGACTCCTCTATAGTTAACTTAAGCCCACCAGTATGCTTACTCATCTGAAATATATTTCATGAACCTCTGAGAAGCAGTGCACAAACAGCCAGGGACTAAAAGCTAGAATACAAAAAGCAGAGAGGTATTTCAGACGGTAGGGGGGCACAGCTGCATCCCAGAGATTCAGGCAGAGAGAACTCTACAGAGGACAGACAGGGCCTTGCAAAACACATACACACACATTCACAGTGCATTTATTATTCTACAACAAAACTTGAAGAGGTATTCCTCCTTAACACAGAAAAATAGTTATTTTCAGAATACTTGGATGAAGAAGGCAAATGCAGATTGGGGCAGTAAAAGCATTCTGTACCAGAAATTCCTGTGCTAGAAATACATACTGCTAAATTGCCCTGTCAGAATTTGACACCAAACCTATGCATTTTGGCTGTCATTGTTAAATATGCTCCCCCATACACATTCCAATGCCAAACATGAGTTTTAATCTTTCTTCTGCAAAGTATTTTGGAGGCTGTATTATCAGTCCTGTAAAGTGTGCATAAGGATTGCCTGCTTTCTGCAGTAAGTTTTCAAGTCCAAACATCACACAAGGATCTCTCTGCTTATCCAAAAGCTTCCATAGCTCAGTTTTTGCCATGGACAAAGGCAAAAACAGGCAATGATGAAAGAATACCTTCTCAGTACTGGAAGATTCCCACCCAGGAGAGCAGAGAACCCAGGCTGTGACCAGTTCCCAGGTTTTCCACTCATTTCTGACTTTGATACCTGCTCCTGCAAGGCTTGCTACCTTACTTACAAGTGTTCTTACATCACAGGGATTGCAGCCTAACTGGGAACTGCTGGTTTGGAGACAAGGAGGGAAAGGAGGCGTCTGTATTCTGTGCTTATCATCACAGAAAGCTAGTAGCTACGCACTTCTTTGAGTAAATGCTTTAAGGATTCAAGTTATAAATTGAACTTCACTTAGTTGGGGGATTATAGTTATAAAATATCAATGAAGGGAAAAAGCATGCTTTCAAGCTGCCAAGACCCTGTTTGCGAGCCACAGAGCTCCTTGTTCCACTCCCAAGCAGCTTCCATGCAGACTACGGGACTCGTCACACAAGGGCGAGGGCAGAGTAAGGAGCGTGGGCAGACACCAGCACCGCTCTCTCCTCCTTGGTAAGCATAAGCAGGCTGAGCTAGGCTGCCTCCAGTTAGGACCTGCAAAGTAGCTCCCTTGAAATGAGAAAGATCAGGAAAGGATCAGACTACTGCTACCGGGTGATCTGGATTACAGGTGAGGTGCAGTGAACAGAAGAAACGCAGCTACCACATGATTAGCACTAGCTGACCATTCCAACACTAAGTTTTGAGCTACCCCATCTAACTCCTCTCCCAAATAACTGGGGAGAAGGAGCAACACAATTTTATTTGCCTAAATGTTCTGTAAGCGTGAGAGTATGTGCACGCATGCACATGCATGGGTTCTTTATCCTTTAGAAGACCAGGGTGGAATAAACCCAACCAACACTGTGAAAATGCAAAATAAGTATTGCTAAATTACAAGCCACAGCAAATAAGAACTACCCACCAAACAGCATTAGCAATACAGCATGTATTTCATACCAAAACATTTTGCCACTTGTCTTTAAATAGTACAGACGTAAATCAGATTCCAGCTATTACACATAAAAGCACCTACAATAGAACTCTAATTCTTGCTATGGTTGTACTAAACCACTCCTACCTGGGCAAAATTACTGGTCACCCATGTATCTAGATAGCTATATAACATAATTTCAGCTGTGTAGTAGCAGGCATGTAAAAACCAAACAAATACATAGTTGGCACCCCAGTTTTATGTAGACAAAGAACAGCATATTTTTTTAATGGCGTCAGGAGTTGTATATACTTAAATTATATGAATTCCTTCCCTCCCCACTGCCCCCTTGTCTTCAGCTACAGGCTCATAAGTGCAGCGTACGCGATTTGTGCATCTGTCAAGTCAAGCAGTGCACCATTTTTGTTCGCTTCTGTTTTAACACTAATTATCATACAGATATTATAGAGTCATAAAATCACAAAAATACAGTAAAGCATTAGAGATTGAGAGTTAAATGTTGTTACACTGAATGAATAACACAACTATTCCAAAAAAGTCTGAAGGTAAAAGCGAAGAGTATTTGAAATGCCAGAAGAAATACTTACTCCTCTAAGGAACATGAGCAGTTCAGAATATTTTTTTTTTTTTTAACAGATTGAAAGCAGGGCGGTAGAATGAAGAGCTTCTGAAGCAGTATTCTATTCACAGCATCCCACTCTGAAGATCAAAACCATTACACTACTAATTGAGGTGACACTCAAAGATTTTAAATAATGAGTGTTTAATGCACAATCTGAATGACAGCTCAAGGAAGGAAATAATTATCATTGTGATTGAATAGCAATATAAAATCACTGCTAACTAGAAACATCATGGCTATAAAATTTCATTTCATGTATTTCAGTACTTCAAAGTTACAGCATTTAAGACATGAAAGCATAGTAGTAACTTAGCATGAGAATTCTGCTATAAATGCAATGACTCATACATTTGATGCTGACTGTAAGGACATAGATGCTTGAAACATTTTCTGACAAGGCTGTAACAAATCTAATATATTGTTACAGGTTAGTAGTACCATACAAGATCATAAATTTAATCTGAGAATCTTCATATAGAAAAAAATGTACATACGTCAGGAAATGGTTTCAGAAAACAAACCAAGATGACTATGACTGTCTCCACGAATCCTGACACTGTGATGTTGCGGCAAGGAGTCTAGAGATTTCTCAGAAGCGGATGGTCCCATAGTTCAAAGTGTGACACACCACACAGACATGAGAAATAATGCTCTCTCCTGCAACTGCTGCAGTCCAGCAAACAACAAACAGTGGAAGAAACTGTCGGCCAGAAAGGTGGGGGGTCAGGGCTGCTGGCAATTCACCTGATACCGTGACAAAAGCAAAGAGCTTTTAGCATAGACTTTTCTCATTGATAGTATTGACTCTATTAACTACACACATACATTTAAAGTTAAAACTGCTGATCGCCAATCACTTAGATTAACCTGGGAACTAAAGAGCCAGCCTCCAGCATCACACACTTCTGTGCTTTTTGTTTACACAGCTCCTCATGGTAGCAAGTTTTGCATATCAAAACCTGAAAGAAACAGAGTCAGCTCCACCTGCTGTACTTCACCACAGTTTTTAACAATTTTAAATACAGGAATATTCTATCTCAAAAAAGTGAAAGAGATTGAAGTCCTGTCAGGCTGAATTTAAGGAGTTCCAACTGCTAGTTCATCTCCCAAAGTCATTCTGTGAGGCTCAACCCTTTCTCCTGTATTAACCAAATTTTCATGGCACTGGAAAGATCTGCTACAAACACCCTCTTCCACATCTTCAGGATAACTTCACAGCTCTACTGTTTGAGCTGCTCTCATCCTAATTGTAACAGCTTTTATTCCTGTGACAATTGGGAAAAAATAGCCAATTTTTCATGTCAAGTCAGTAACAGCTGTGTTTACCTCTACCAGGTTTCTTCTTTTCTTGATAATTTTTAATCAGAAATTTCAGAGGGAAATCAAACCCTACCCCCTGTCCCTTTCTCATTCCTGCATGCTTAAAAAGATAATAGTAATATAACAGCAATACAGTAGTAGTAATAATTCAAAATGAAAACATTTTCATATTTGTAATAATAACCAGGCAGCAGAGTGGGAACAAGCAAAAAGCAGCTGATGAAAACCTTCCTTCCTTCCTTGTTTATGTCTGCATAGCCATTCCTTCAGTATTTCTGAGTTAACAATATATACTGTGTCTTTTTTTAAACCCAAACTGCATAGTTTATACATTATAAAACCATGTTTACATTTTATCCATACTGCATATTTAAAAGGAGAAGGTTGGGATGCTTCCTTTAAGAAACAGTGACGAATTGCAAATTAGTATAGAAAACATGCATTATATCACAAACTCCCAAGGACTGGTTATTTGTGCATTATCTCAACATCAGCCATTAAGTTATCCATTTATTTAGTTTGGTACTAGTATAAATAATAAAAGGCTTTTTGTATTTGTCACTATTTTAAAATGGTAAAGATTGAAAAACTTCATGGAACTGTTTGAATATGGGAATGCTACTTGAGAGTTGGTATGTAGCATGTATTTTATAGAACGGAATTCACTGTACATTCATTTACAGCTCTTTATTAATTGAGCTGAAGATACACATCCATTTAGTTTAAAAAAAAGTTACAAACCACATTAACACTAAGGTAATGTAGAAAGCTGGTATTGTAACCACTGAATCAAGTACTCATTCCTGTGGGAGTTGAGATCAGCTAGTGAAATGAATTTTTTGTATTTTTTTAAAGCAGCCTAAGTTATTTTCATACTTCCAGCATTACAGGCAATACATACTTCATGTCATTTTAGCCTGTGATCAGCTGGGTCTGCAACAGAAAAGGTGTAACACACTGTTTCAGGGAATAACACAATCACCAGAACAGATGATTTCTTTCAGAAAACCCTCTCCCACAATTGTTTCATCATGTAGAGTTAACACAAGATGCATTAAAGCTGCTTTTTTTTTT
>VYZV01036514.1:71207-123131 GCA_013401275.1 Pandion haliaetus | reverse complement strand
GACCGGAGCTGGGGCCTGCTCCAGGGGAAGCTGGGGCAGCCCCGCTGGCACCGGGCGGGGAAGGGCTGACCGGGCGCCGGGTGGGAGGTAAAAAGCCTGGGAGGGGGCTGACTGCAGCCAGCTCGGCTGTGAAAGCCTCGGCTTTCCTCAGCCCCAAAGGACCCCGGGGTTTGGAACTGGAAAGTTGGGGTTTGCTTGTGTTTGACAGGTGTCATGGCTCAAGGTTTGAATATTTCCACCTCCCTCCCCGCGCCTTTTCCTCTTTTTTTTTTTTTTTTTTTTTTTTTTTTTTTTTTTTTTNNNNCTTTTTTTTTCTGACAGATTTTTAGAGAACAAAGCACATCTCAGGTTCCGGCATGATGTCAAAATTTGACCAGATGAATGAAAAAATAAAAGCATTGACAGCTGTGTTGCAAAGCACAATTCCTCTTGTGCTGCTGGGAGGAATTGACAGATAGGAGCAGTATCAGTGGTGTAAAAAAGCAACGCTGTTTTCACAAAGGATTAATATTGGAGGAATTTATTTTGAGTAGAGTGAGGAAGTAATGCCCACTAGGAGCTTCCAACAAATACTGGAGCCTTACCAAAAATTTAATCCCAGTGAAGGAAATGAGATACTCAAATTGTGTTTCACCTCTTCATCTCCGCATACAAACTCTTAAACTAAGACCTGGTTTTTGCAGTAAAAGCATAAAATAGCTGATAGACTTCTGTAAGATAATGAGGTAATGCTATCAGAATAAGGGACTACATCGGCGTTTTTCCCAGGCTGCAAAAATACACAGTTTTGTTTGCTTTAAGAACTTGTTCCCTGGACAGCATGCTATAAATACAGATTTTTTTTTTTTTTTTTTTGGCATCCACAGTAATTGAAGAGCTGAAAAACGATAACCTGCAATAATTTGTTCTTGTTTTTCACTTTAGAAATAGTGGGACTAATTACATTTTTTTCCTGCCTGCTTTTTATCGAGATCTGGCGAGCTGGAGTGAAGATTTCACAGTTCCTCATTTGAAGCAGTAGTGTTAAATCACAGACCCAAAAAATGGCCTTCAGGGTTGTCTCTTAGCATCCAAGGCATCATTCTGCCAGCTGTCCTGTAGTCCATAGTGTCTTGCAAGAAATCCAGGATGCTCTCAAATTGCTCTAATATGAAAGGGGAAGAAAAATAAGACCAGTAAAGCCATCATGTCAGGAAAAAAGGTGGAAAAAAAAAAAAAGCAGTGGCATACAAATTTAGTCGGGTTTGAGTGGGATTTTTCTTCTTCTTTCATCAAAGAAAGAGCAGAAGGGGAGTCTTATGCCTTCCTGAGCATCTAGCACTGGCACGCAGTGAAATTTAAGAAATTAGCTATAATATTTTATGTTACAATTTTACCCCCTAGCACTACGAAACATACCTGGCTTAATGGCTCTGGTGTTTCTCCCAAGACCTTCTTCATCCTGCTGAGGGTCCAGGGAGTTTCTTACATGCAGAATTCCTTGGGTGGTGGCACTGCTCTGCTCATCAGCTCCATAAAGCCATGAATCTTTCAATTCTAAGATAATACTGGGAAAATAAAGTTGTTTAATACCTACCTCATCTTCCCTGTTTCTTCAGTGTGCTTTGAAAGCATCTGAAGGCTTCCGCACCCTGCCTGGTGCATTCATAAAACTTTGAGGATTTGTTGACTAATATTTCCTTTCCTGTTGGAATCTGCTGAGCTCTGCTGTTGTAAATGCTCTTGCTTTAACTGCTCTTGGATTAGAATAAACTGAACCCACCCTGTTGTTCTTTTATTGCATTTTATTTTATGCATACTGCCTTTTGCTCTTCTTCTGAGTGATTGGCTGTTTGCATTAAAATTTTTGAATACGAACGTGCATTTTGTTTGGCACAGATCTGTTTCCATTGAAACCCGAGATGGTTACCTTGGTGTAAGGGATTCACTTCAGCTAATCATCGGAAATAACAAAAGATTTTTATAAGTGATCCCCATATTTGAATTGATAGCAAAAGCAGAGAATTTAAGATCTGTTTGGTTTTTTTTTTTTCCCCTGCCATAGTAAGAGCTTAAAATACTTGCAAGGATCTGCAACGTTCAGCAATCAATGCTCACACACTGATTCATGCTTAGCAACTTCTGAATGCTGCACAAAAGAGGGCTTTGCATCAGATTCTGTGCAGTTTGGCAAATAAAATGAAGCACAGAGTTTATCATTCAATAATAGATAAATATATATATATATATATGTACACACCCTCTTCAAAGAACTGAAAGGGGTGGGAATTTCAGGGTAGATTGTCTTTTTGTAGTTGTATCTTCTTTAACAGCAATATCCTAACAGAATTGAGACAGAAATTGAGCTCGTGAATTTGGGCACGATTGCTTCTGGAGGGTGAAAGTCTATAAGCAATCATCCTGCTCTGCTGCTACAACCTACTACGGGGCCTTCGTGCGCGCGTGCTCCCAGAGACAGCAACCGAGGTAATATTTCATACCATCGCGGTGCTGCAGCTTTCCCAATATATATCAGTTTTTCTTCAGGGCCAGCGCTGGCGAGGAAGCAATTATATGAAGATCTCAGCTTTTACTTTTAAAATCTCAATTTCACAGTTACAGAGAGAAGTTTGAAAACATGGCCTGCTGCCGAAGGTGATTTCTGCTTGAGGTAGTTTATTCTGGGTTTTGCAAGTTTGGTTGTTTAGGGTCAGTTCTTTAGGAGCATGTTTGCTTCAGCTGAACTGAGCCAAGCTACTCTTCAGTTAGACTGTGTTTAGAAATTTCAGTGTTTCTACCAAACTTCTTCAAAACTGCTTACAATTAAACTAGTGCTGCTTAGACAAGGATCAGCATCAGCTCAGCAGGGATAGTTGTCATCCCTGGCTTGGAAATTCAGTAGCTTGCCCTCCGTAATTTGTGTGTGGTGCAAAACTCTGGAGGAAGGTCACGCGTCTTGGGTTTGGCTCTGGCTTTACCTGAAGGTTTCCACAGCTGCTGCTACAGAAGTCATTAGAGAGAAAGAAACAAACCACAAAACCTGAAGTAAAAGGAGCTCAGGCAACCAAGTCTGCTTGAGGTGCATAGCGTGCCTGCAGCCGGGCTAGATCCCAGGAGCTTGATGCAGCCCCTCCCACCCTTGTAGATGGAGAGTTATTCCCCTGAAGCCCATGAGTTTGAGGTTTCAAAGCCCAAATCAAATGAGGGTCTGGCAAGAGGGGCCTGATCACTCCCTGCTTGCATCCATGCGCGTCTCAAGCAGGCAGAAATCTTTGATCCCCATGCAGGTGCCCTGGTGACATAAACTTCACTTCCAGCTACATCTTCCAGGGAGCGTCAGGTGTGTATCGTGTTCAAGGGAACACTTGCTAAAAATATTCTTTCTTTTGAGCATAATCGAGATGATTTGGCAGATAGTTTCACGCAAAGACCTCAGAGCCTGGCTTTTTTACTGCACCATAGCTGTTTACAAAATAAGGTTGTTTAGTTAGTTATTGGCCCCGGGGAATACCTTTAAAAACCTGCAAATACTCACTTATATGTGAATAAAAGCAGTGAATTTCCTTCAGCTGTGTTTGCTTTTTGAAAACATTCCAGTCAATTAGATTAGTGGGTAAAAATGTTTATGGAAAGAATTTTAAGCCCATTTTAGAGGGTATTCATGGAAAGCAAAATTTTATCTCAAAAACACAGTCATCTTACCAGGTGTTAATTTATGTTCATCAACTCAGGGAATGCAAACCAGTATTATATGTCTGATTTGTTCAGGTCATGTATCTCTCCTATTTATCCACTCTCATCTCTTTTCCTGCCGGGCTGCTTCCTATTCCACTGCTATGCCAGGGATGGAAAATGTAACATTTTATTTGTTCACTTCACACCTTCTGCATTTCCCTCTGAACAGAGGGCTCCTTTCTTGAGCAGCAGTGAAAGTAAACCGCTATCACAAAGCAAACTTGGGGCCCTGGAATATAAAACCACTCCCTGCAATATTTAAATTCCTTTGAAAACCATCCTCTGCCATATGTCTATAAACACTGCCCAGCTGCAACGAGCTTATAGATTCTTGGACACCATCTGAATTTAGCAAAGAAATAACAATACTGTGTGCTGAGATACAGATACAACAAACAAAAGGATACTTTTTATTCTTTCTCTGTTGGTGAGTGTTAGGTAGAACTGGGAACAAAGGTATGCTAATTTGCTTTTCTTAAATGAGGTTCTTCTTTCTAAGTAGTTATATGAAAATTATTGGATTTACTACAGGACATACAATATAATTGTGCAGTTAAAAAGACTGAGATTTAAGATTAATGTCATTACTACCATCACATAAGCAGGCTAATGTGGTGCTCCAGCAGTTTAGCATCATGTTCCCAATCCCTTTGCTTTGCAAATGGCCGAGAGAGAAGATCAAGAGCTCTTGTTGCAGGAAAACAGACCCTCCTTTACCTAAAGGAAAAAAAAATCTGTAATGTTTTTTATCCCTAAGGTATGCCATTTACACACGAGTTTGTAAGCTGCTCCTACACCTTACACCGTGCTGCTTCTGTTGGTTAACGCTTTCGGCTGTCCGGTGTCACTGTGTCCCCAGACAGCACTGTCAAACACCAACTTTTCATGTAATTTTAAAACTCAGATTATTTCACTGATATCTTGCAAGTACTTCTGCTCAAACACCTTTATTGCCTGGTCTACAAACATTTCTGATCTAATACGTGAAAGCATAATGCACTGAGTTGCTTGTATTATTCTATTACCAGAAACCATGTGACATTTATATTAAAATACAATACTGACCACTTCACTCTTAAGTCCAAAGTCCGAACCAAGTTTAAATATGTTCTTTTATTTTTTGTCCCTACATTTATTGCATAAACTAGCAGAACTTTTATACGGGTCTCTCAGATGTCTAATGGGTATTTGTTTGCAGACTTCCACAGCCAAGTGTGCTAGAAGCATTAAGATTACCCGCAGCACCTCGGGATTGCCAGTTGTCATCTGATCGCAGCCCATGTGGGGCAGGGGCCATATGGGTTTTCCTGCTTAGGAATGGAGTGGCAGAACTGGAACACCAACAAAAATACAATAAATAATAGCAATGAACCAAGCACACTTCCTCTGTCAAATGCCAAGTGTCAAGTACTTGTAGCAAGGATGCTTTTGTGCTGTCCATGAGAATAGGATTTAGTGGTAGGAAATAACCAGTGAGAAAATTTCAAACAAGAAAACTGTAAGCTGCATGTGGACAAGCATGCTGAGTTCAAGAGTGAATTATATCCTGTGAGGTGTTTGTCCAGCTGGAGTCGCAAGTCCCTCAAAATCAGGATTTTATCATAAGACAACTACCAGTTCTCCATCGGTTCCTTACACGTTGGTTGGTGCTGGCAGAAAGTGGGGTATAAATGAAAGGAACAATCTTAGACATATGGCAAGCCAGCAAAGCACTTTTACATTTTAATTATGCTGCAGAAGGGTCAAGGCTGGATCCGTGTCAGTGGAGGGATAATTTTCTTTTATGGTTTATGAATGTGCCTCTCCAAAACTAAAGAACCAAGAACTGGAGAAAAAAAACCAAATTTTCCTCTGTAGGCTGTTGGTTCTGATCCAGTTTTAAAACAGCCTTCCAGAGGCATCCTGAAATTTTACTGGCTTGCCCCACATTTCCAGGGTGACCACGCAGCTCTCAAGGCAGGGTTGGAGCATCTCCAAGTTGAGAAGGATGCAAAACCCAAGTGTCCTGGCTGTCAGTTGTGGCACAGCGTTTGGCATGCCGAGGGGAATCCATATGTGCAGGAGGCAATCTAAGGGAATCCATACGTGCTGATCCGCCTCTGAAAAAGGGTCTGTAGGCTTTCAGCTCCGCAGAGGAGTGGTGTGAGGAGGGAAGATGATGGGTTACGTGGCTTTTCAGTATCACACCGTGCACCATCCGGCATGGTCAGATGAGAAGGGGTGCTTTCCCTGTGCCAGGACACTTCCCATCCCCTTTCCATCAACTTGTTTTATCTGGTGGCAGCCTGCTCAGCTTAGCAGGGATAGCAAACGCAATTTTGTGAGACCTCTAAAGGAGCTGCATAGTAGTAATAAGAATTTTCTTTCTCTTACCCAATTTTCAGACCCAGTCCCACATAGCCCATAAGACCAGGTCATGACACAGCTCCCGGTAAGACGTCTTTAGCAAGAGCCTCGTGCACATCGAGGTTTAAAAATGTGATCAGGAAGTTGTGAAGGGATGAGCCTGTCAAGAGAAGGTGACATGCTCTTTTTTTGAGGCCAAATGTTAAGCACCATCCCCAAGTTCAAATATAGCTCTTGAATTATCTGTATCCTTTTTCAATAAGCTATTTTCTAAAAAAAAAAAAAAATGTTAAAAAAGCATAAGACATTAGCTTTGAGACTAGCTGTTTGCAGTTGGGTATGTGGTTCCTCTCCAAGGAGAAAGATCCAGGCCTCGTTATTTGTTTGCCGGCACTGCTGCAAGCCTCAAACCCCCCCGGGGGATGTGGCTAGGGTTGGTGCTGTACCTCCCTCCCCAGCAGCAGGAGACAATCCCGGAGCCTGCAAGTCTGAACAGATAAGCGTGGAGCAGGGTGCCATACAAAAACAGAGAGGTAAAGTGATTTGCTTAAGGATAAGACTCATCTCTCCTGAGAAGACACCCCCACCCCTTGATCGCTTTATCTCTGAGGTACTGATGGAGCTGCAAAGAATGGAGTCTCTCAGGTAGGGCAATGGTTAATTCAATGAGAAAGTAGAAGGAAAATGTCTTGCTACAGATTTAATTCCCACAGTTTTCCTCTCTTACCTCTGTTGTAAACCCGAGGGCCTGCAAGCAGGCAAGAGTGTTTCTATTAGAAATGCTTCTGACAATAAATATTGTGAAAATCAGTATTGTTTTGTTAAAAAAAGAATGGATGTGCACCTCCAGTGACCTCTATTTCTCACTTCACTGAAGTGATTATAAATGGCTTTACTTCTCCATCAACGCCTTTGCTGTGGACACTATTCATTGTTTTTACCTCGCTGCCCATACCCAGGTGTACTGAATTTTTTACTCACATTTCCAAATGCTGCCTTTGCCCTGAGCTGGGGAAGTCTGTGCTCCTGCAACAGCAATTCAAAACTTATTGCTATGGTTATCCACGCTGAAGGAGCGCCCAGGATCAATGCACGGATGTTATTTCCTTATTTCCATCCGCAGCTCAGCTTGGTCCTCACTGACTCACCCACCGGCACGGGAACAGGGTAGGGGCTGGAGACATGCGTAGGTGACGAGGATGCTGGACTGGTGGGTCTGTCCTTGAGAGAGAAAGTGTGGGAGCTGTAGCCTGGCCCAGCAGCCAGGAGAGCATCAGAAGATGTTGTGGGCCAAAATAAGGGTCAAGACTCAGCCTGGGTATGGGAAGAGACACACGGGGAAGTGCTTGGCAGGAATTGGGGAAATTTGCCAAGCTCAATAGAGAGGTCTCCCCCTCCCTGGGCTTTATCCAGCCCTGCCGAGGAATAGCCAAGCCAATGCCAGGAACTGGAAAGTGAAACTGCACAAAGGCAGAGAGGAAAAAGAGAAAAAAAAAAGCAAAAAGAGAAAGAAATCCAAGCTGAAAAGCTGGGAGAAAAGAACACCAGAGTGAAAAGCTGGTGTGCTGGAAAAAATTTGTTCAGACTGAATCCACCGGGTGATTTCGATAGCGGAGGGGCAGAAACCTTGCCGTGCTTGGGAATGTCGCGCTTGGACCCACCGGTTTATTTACAGCATTTCTTTTGCTCCCCCTCCTGCGCTGAGCTAAAGCCAGTGAGCCAGACGGAGGGAGGGAGAGAGAGAAAAAGAGAGGCCGAGGGCCTTCTGCGGTTGGCGGGGGCCTATAAATAGCTGGTGAAGTCTTCTAATACCAATAGGGTGCGTCATTATGGCCCTCCGCAGCTCCGCTCAGTAGCAGCCCTGCCAGCGGGAGCTGCAGCAGCACCCAGGGCCGAGCAGCTTGGCTTGGCACAGACCGAGCTGGGAGAGGGGGGCCGGGAGGTGCAAAGGGGGTTACTCGCTGTCTGCCTCAGTCTGTCGTGGGAAGAAAGGGTGGGGGGGGGGGCGGGAAATGAGCCACAGGTCCTTACGAGCTTCCCCACCTCGACCGGGCGTTGCGAAGCAGATTCTAGTTCTTGGCCTTGTGGCTGCCCAGTTGGCACTGGGGAAATGCCTCTTCCTGGAATAAATGGGTGTCCGAGGTCTGTGTCTCCGCCTGACTTGGCTGTTGGGGGCATTTCTGAAGTCCTGCTGTGCTGTTCGCACCCCTGCCTCGCCCCTCCTTGCCCCATGGTAAGGGTCAGAGGAGGAAGAAGAGGTGATGGAGTAAGTTTGGCAAGATGGGCAGGTTGGTCTAGTGCCGCCAGCCAGTGATGCCGTCTCCTTGCTCTCAAAGGTAACTAAAGGCAAAAGTCTGAGGGATGCTAGAGGGGATTTCTAGCCCAAATTTCCCATCCCTGTCACCACCACCTCACACCACTGGAGATGGCCCTCTTCTAAATAAGGCTGCTGCTCCTGCCTGGTCTTTTTATTCCACTGCTGCCTAATCCAGATTCCAGGACTGGGGTGTTAGAGGACCTGGTGCCTTCATTTTCTGAGCTCCCAGTATCAGCGCCATGGCAGCAAGCTATGGTAAAGCACTCCTTGCAAAGAACCTGTACTTAAGACTGTATAAAATGCTTGCATAAATATGGGGAGGACTTTTTATGCTAATTAAAATGAGACTCCAGTCATTTTCCCTTTTTTTGCAACACTGCTATATTTTCTGAGCATCCTGACCTGCTTCGTATAAGCCATTTCTCTTCTCCATCTGCTTTGTATTCCTTTGTTGCTCCTTGGAAGGTTTTGCAAACTCGGATGCAATTTGATGTATATTTGCAGGAGCGCAGTTAATGGAGATCTGATCAGTCACCAGTTTCAGTGGCTCACAATGCCACTGATAAAAGGGTGAGGATGGAATGGCCAAATCTCACTGGTTTCAACAGTCTTCCAACAGAAATTCTTCATTGTGGAGTGTTGTGGAAATTGCTTACCTCAATCCAATGGAAAGAAGTGAAGTAACCCGCTGGCGAATTCTTCCTGTCTGGATCTATTTGCTCAAAAATCGACCTGTTAAACAAGAACGTGCCAGGCTGTTACAGGCAGGTCTCTCTGCTGAGCCAGTGCCATGAGATACACTCCTTTTCAAGGAGGATGGTAATTTGTTCCAGATTTGGGGCTCTCTGTGGGGTCTACCAGAGCCGCATCAATGTCTGTCAGAGTAACCATCTCTCCGTGACATCTCACTGCATCCAGCAACTGGAGACCCCTCCAGGCATCCTAATTTCCTAAGTTTCCTGAAGTTGAAGCTCCAGAGCAGCATGGAGTTCGCTAAGAGCAGCCTCTGCAAGAGGAGGCACAGGTCTCCATGGTCATTTGAACACCTGTTGGGTTTATCAGTATGAAACCCAGCACAGGGGGAGGGGGATGAGGATGATGGTTAATCTGTTTGGATATCTACAGAGGTCATTGGCACTTAAGGAACAGCACGTGGTGGACTCTGCTGTTTTAGGAGAGACTGGAGTGCTTGCAGCAAGTGATAAAATGCCACTGAGAGAGAGCGGGACCATCCCTGCATAGGAACGACTCACTCCCAAGCTCAGCATTTGACTCCAAGCATCACTGGTTTCTCAGTGTCCAAAAAATTTAAGCTTCAAAACACTTGGTTTTGTGAGCATTTTGAAAGGACTGGTGCAGAAGGAACTGGAGATCCTGCCTCCCCTCTGCCCAAAACCACCCTAAAATCCAGTGAATAAAATTCCTGATGTGAAACTTCTGCCTCGGCTGACTTTTAAGAGGAGACAGTGGATTTGGGAATAATCAATAAATTATTATGATAATATTATGTATATAAAATGTAATTATTATAAATTGAGCTCTGAACGCAGGAGCCAGGCTCACCCTTGGATGTGCTCTTCTACATCTCTTTGCACCCAAACCAAGCTCCGTACAGGTTGCAAGAGCCTGGGATGGAGATGGTTGTGCCCTGCCCTGTATTCTCTGCACCAGGCAAATCCCATTCCCAAGTATGTGATGTCTTGGGTGCCCATGTCCTGCCGGCCGCTTGCGTTTTTTCCATCGTGCTGGAAATGTGTCCATCACGCTGATTTGGTCCCTGGCTCTGTTCTCAGCAAAACACAACTGGAGCAAGAGCAGCCTCCCTAGACAGACCTGTCCCAGTCCCGGGGAAACCTCATACCTGGTTTCCCCATCTCACAGTAGCTTCCTCCATGTCTTTGTTAATCCAAATAAATTCGGATATGTATGTCTTTTCATGGGGAAAAATAAAACATGTGACTTAAAAGAGGTTCAAAACATCTTTTTTTTCTAGCAGTGAGGTCCACACTGGCGACAGGCTTGATAGGAGCTGGGATCTACCTTTCTGAACTGAAATCATGAGGATTACTCACATGTTTAAAAATAAGCCCATGTTGAAATTCCCTTGTTGGATTAAGACCTAAGCCCTGCAATTGTCACTTTTCCCACCAGAGGAAAGTGCCAGTGACTTAACTAAATATACTGTCCACATTGCGGCCTGCCATTTCCAGATTGTTTCTCTTTCCCCTTTTATTGGAAGCCCTCCACGTTTCTGTAAGTTTATTTTACTTTTTGATTGGCTTGCTTTTTTTCACCAATTCATCACCTTTCTTGCTACGTCCCTTCCCCTGAGCCGTATGTGTTCTCTCATCCTGTCCTTTCCATTTCTTCCCCAGACTTCTCTGCCCATTTGCCACCCGCTCCTTCAAACTTGGGAGAAACTACCCAAACTATGAATTTCTGCAAGTGAAGGAAAAAATAAAGCCAAATTCACCCTGGATTTGTGCCTCTTCCCTACAAGAGCTGATAGAAGTTTTTTCCAGGATTGGGGCAATTTGCTGTTAGGGATTCTCTGTTGTCTAATAAGAATTGTGCTGACATGCAGCCATTTCCAGGTGGTATGCAGTCTTTGGGATGACTCTGATGAAAAAAGTGGATTCATGGTTTTGTCACGTGTGAAGAAGAAACTTAGAGCAAGAACAAGAAAAAGGTAAGGATTTCATACGAGTCCAGTGTTTTACTCTGTGTTTATTTTGCTTTGAAACAAAAAATGTTCATGAACAGCTTTTTAAGCATTTTGGTTTCTGTTTATTCACCTTGTTTGGCCTCTTTCTCTGTCTGCAGTTTTCCTTGCTGAAAAAGAAAAGGAGATGCTAAATAAAAAAAAAAAAAAATTAAGAAAGGAAGGAAAACCAATTACTTTTGAGAAAGGCTTCACGGAAACGCAGAATACTTCCATTAAATTGAAAGTGTGGCACGGACCAGCACCCCTGCTTCCAGTATAGCGCTGACACTCTGCTTAGGTGTCATTTCCAGGCATGAGCTGAATACCCGCCTGATGTGACCTGCCCACGGGCTTGTGCAGGGACTTGGCGGGACCCGGCTACTTAGCTCTGGCCCTTGCCATCCATGGGAAGTGCTCCATCACTTCGCTCCATCACAGGAGCAGCAGTGACGGCAGCTTTCGCCCTGGTTGCTGGCCAGCCCTTGGCTTGCCAGCCTGATTTCAAGGGGCTTGGGGAGTTCACGGGCTGCCTGGGTTCCCGGGAGCTCCCTCGAATGTTGCTCTGCTGGTTGAGCCGAGGCTGCCCACGTGCCTGCAGCTGCTGCTCAGCACTTGCTTGGGCTGTGATCGTCCTGAAAAATGCAGCAATAGAAGCATGCGGCGTTTTGCTGATCACCTAAACCACTGCCATGGGAAAAAGCCTAGCAGTACACAAGCCAGTCCCAGCGCAGGCAATACCGTGACTCCGTGGGACTTCCCTAGGAGAAAGGAAGATGTTGGCTCATTAAAAAAAAAGCAAATGTGAGAGGATACCATTAGAGCTGATCCCAAAGGCGGCTCAGTGTTTCAGCTGAATTCACCACCTTATTTTACAAAGCATATCCTTCCTTAACACACTCACCTGCTCCCATCTCTAAAGTAACCCCTTCGTGGTACTAAAACCAACCTCTGTTTACTTACTTGATAATACCAGCTCGCTCATCACTGGTGATGACATGCTTCTTCTCAACTCCCATTAATTGCCAGAAGCAGCTCTCCCAGTCTGTCTCTCTCCACCGGCAGTGTTTCAGCCCAGGATAGAGCAGGGTGCAGCCCAGGGCTCACACACCACTCAGACGTACCGACTATACAGGAACCAGATCCATCCTGCACCCTGAAGGGTTGATTTTATCTGTGTCAAGTCATGATGTTAATTCCAAGACATCTCTCCTCCGCTGCTATTTATTTTTGCTGAAACCAAGAGGTCGCATCCATGTCTGCCAATTCCCTGAGAACCTGCACTCTCAGCCCTCCAAAATTAGTTTTCTACAAAGCAAGGAGGTCTTTGTGTTAATAACCCTAGTGTTTTGGTATCTCAGTCAATATTTTGGTAGCTTTAGGCAGCACCTATAAATTTTGATAAGCGTGCCAATGTGATAGACCCCTCTCATTAGCTGCCAAGAACCAGCTAATGAAATGAGGTGAGGTTTTGTTCTTCTTTTCTGACCATCTCTTTCTGCAGCCTGCTTGCAAGGGCTTCATTTTTCCATCATCAGCCCAATCAGCCACTGAGACACTGTAGCGACAACCATGATTTAATCACCTCTCCAGCTCTGTGATATCAGCTCCGTTAGACGCACGGAGTTTAACCCGTGGGGTATTTACCCGCGTGCAAGGAGGATGTTAAAAGCTCTTGAAGCACAATTGCCTCTATGGGTACCTTGCCGAGGTGTGAATCCACCAGCTGTGGTCTTGGATAGGAAAAGTTAAGACACAAACATAATTTCTCATAATGCAGTGTAAGCTACCCCCACCTGCGTTTACAATAAATAGCCCTCTCTTGCCAGGAGGAAATAATTTCCCCTCTCCAAGCTGCTTTTTTTTTTCTCCTGGCCTTCCTAGCTGCTGCATTGATCAGCGTCTCAAAGAGGTCTTAATTTGAGTAGTTTCCTAATGCACAGTGTGTGCAAGATTAAGCTTTTTTCAATAATTTGCTGGTACAAAAGAAACATATTTCACAACGAGGAGAATGATCGCCATTATAAATATCAAAGTGTGATGATGCCCACTTTGTAGTTATGTTCCAAAGGACACTTCTTACTCAAATTCCCTCTTTTCAGAAACTTCCCCTTCTGAAATTTCTCACTGTTGTTAAATAGCCCAAAGGGGAATTTTTTTGTGTGTGTTTGTGCATGGGAAGTTTGGCATAATTCATTCAGGATATTGTGGTAATGGGGTTATTCTAAGCATGAAATGAGATAATTTTCATGCATCTTGGAAGCAGTTTTCCTGTTTGCTTAATTTCAAATTGTTTCCCTTTTGATGGGTTACTCCTGTACGTTGCGGCTGATGCGACGCCTTGTGTCCAGGACACCAGGGCAGCTCATCTGACCAGCTGGGACTGATCCTGACATGGGCACCAGCCTCTTCTCCATCACCTGGGATAATTCCCATCAGTGTGAGCAGGAGCCATGGATAGGGCCAAGGGGAAACCATGGCCTCGGGTCTCCTTGCTCACTGCTCCCAGCAAGTCCACTCCACCATCTGGAGGTCTCATGGAACCCCCCAAAATAGATAAGGATATCCTGCAAATTTGGGAAGGGCTGGCAGTAATCTTTCTTTGCTTGCTCCCTCACTGGGCTGGGCGAGCTGTGATTTTAGGGAGCACACTCAGATCCTTGTCTCCTCGCCAGAAAGAGGAGGCAAGCAGCCAGTGCCCCCTCTTACAAGGGACACATCCCCCACTCCATCCCATCCCCCTCACGTTAGTCCCCGTTAACCACGTGTTAGATGTTTTGAGTGTACTTAGGGGCCTGGAAGTGCAAATAGATGCCTAAAATCCCACTGACGGCACAGGGAGTTAGATGCTGAACTGCCTTAGATGTTTTTGGACCTTCCCATCCCACAGTAAACTTCTGCTGAGCTCCTTGCTGTATCTCCAGGGATGAAATAGCCTTGGGAGTTTGACCCATGAGCATGCACACCATGTATACGTGCTTTGCTGAATTAGAGCCTGGGGGTGTAAGCCTTTGAAGTGCTTTCTCTCAATTTGAGAAGACAACGATTGATGACTGATTTTTGCCATATCCCAGTCCTTCTCACTATTATCCTAAAAGTAAAATAGCAGTATGCGTGGTTTTGATGATGATGATGATGATTTGTAATACCTATAAATGCTGCTACTATTGCAGCTAAACCCTGCATCCCGCCCATTACATGTGATGCTGTTATTATGGATATATAAAACGCACATGGCAAGCGCGACTCAGCGATTTCAGGAGCCCAGACCCCCCACGCTCCAACATGATGGCACTGCCCGTTGTGCCAGGCGGAGGAGGGATGAAGGCTTGCCAATGGAGGCTTTATATCATCTTGGGGCTGCCCCTGTGCTGCAGCTGGCAGGGGACCAGCGCAGCTCCTGGCATCCTTTCTCGCCGTTTGAGGGTGGCTCTGATTTATGCCTGGCTCCGGTGGCCCTCCAAGGGCTGTCGCAGCCAGGGCGCCAGGCGCTTCCCTTATTTCCTGGCCATCTCCCATGATTTCAACCCCAAGCCTAGTTTTGGGCAGAGAAGCAAGGATTGCTATGCTTATGCTTGGTATATCTTAAGATCCCAGCTATACAGGAGGCTATAATCTTTATGGCAGACAAAATACTTATTTGAAATGTGAATTAATCAATAAAACCACTTTTTGGTGGTGGAACTGAGCATGTATTTCCCTGGCACGTGAGAAGGGGCATTCCCAGCTCTTGAAGCTTACAAAACAAAATACCACTGAAAATTTAATGCCGAACTGTGAAACGACAACCAGAAGAAAGGCTTTTGTTTTCCCTCGCCTTTTTTCTTGAACTGAACAGTACCTAACTGTTTAACTTGCAGCTAAGGATTATTTATATATGGCTCTTGTGTAGGTAAAGCACCATGTCCTTGGCCCTCTGCCCATGTAGCACAGCGCGGGATCTCTCGTTACAAATTGCAGCTGTATAACATAACAGGAAACGTGGGGCTTTAAGTTATTCCAGTGGAAAGATTAATTATTTGGAAAATAGTTATGCAGCAGCTTTTTGTATTTTTGGAGCAAAGGTGACCAGCACCATCTTAAATTTAAAGAAAGAAAGTCTCTAGGAAAGAAGAAAAAGAGGCACTTTAGAGAGTGGAAGTGTTGTGTGACAATTTTGTTAATTTTTAAAAAATAATGTTTGAATCATCTGCTGTCATGGAAGGAGCAAAGCTGAGCTCCACAAAGGGCAGCCCCAGCAGGGTGAGGGTGGTGGAGGAACGGGAACTGCTGGATTAAACTGGACCTTGACCCTTCCCATCCAAAATCCCATCCACCTGCTTGAGGGGAAGATGCAGGAGTCCTGCTGACGAGGGAGGCAGATGAGAAGCAAAATTGAAGGCACAGGCTCAGTGCAACAGGTTGTGGTCTCCTCAAAGCATGCTGTGGACAGCCCGTGGGAAGACACCAGATCCTGGGGAGCCTCTTCCCTCCAGGTGAACACTCTCAAAAAGGCAAACGTAGTGTAGGGAGGGGCTCTTTTCCCATGGGGCAGAGGACGGGGTGACACGTGAAACCTCCCACTCATGTCAGTCCATCCAGCCTTGTCTGACTAGCTGTGAGCTTCTTTATGTTGCCAAGTTCACGGGATTTTAATTTGCTCCTCTGCATGCAAGTGATCACCCCAATTAAAAGAAACCACTAAAACAGCAAACTCGCTGCTGCAGTGTGTAGGCATGGGTGACAGCCAAGTTTGCCCATCGCCTCTGCGGATGCTTCCCAGTGACTTCAGAGAGGCCTGCGGCCAAAGCAAAATGTCTCACTGATTAGGATTCCTCTTAGCATCCAAATGTGCTTAAATACTGGAGCTCTCCAGAGGGATGTGGTTTGGATAAAGAAGTGGTAGTTATTTTTAGGCAGCACAATGCACCTCTTAGTAAAGTTTTTCCACTCAGACACTTAACCCGCGGCCATTTCACGAGGGCAGCTATCCCACACCTAACTTTCCGCTAACTTGGTCTCCTGGGGCTTTTGCCCACTGCCGTGATAAGGACCTGGTGGTCCCTCTCTGTTTACTCAGCTAGAGCTGCCGAAATGAAAGCCCCAAGGGAGAAACCCTCCTGCATGAGCATCTCTGTGGGTTTGGGGAGGAACCTAGTGAAGACCGTGATTTCTGGCCTGGCAGTCATGCTCCTGGACTCCTCTTCTCCCCTGCAGACAGGAGGAACAGGCAGGGGGTGCCCCAGGAGCAACAAGATGTGGATCCCAAACCATGTCCAGCATCCCTCCTGCCATCAACGCACAAGGGAAGCCTGTTTTCAAAGCAGCCCGGTTTTCCCTATCTGTACTGGGAAAAGGATGATTGATAATAGATTAAGAATAGCAATAGGCTACATTCAAGGTGTAAATGTCTAATAATTGATGCAGGATGGTCCATTATTTTTAATTTTTGCATTCCAGGTCCTGGCAAAGAACAACATCAGATTAAGGAGGGGTGTAAATAAATTTTCTTATAAAATCAAGAATGCCTTCTACGTAAGTAGCAAACCAAACAGAGAGAGCAGCCTCTTAACTTTCCAAGTTTTTTATTTCTGCCTCATTTGCTACTACCTCAGACTAACCAAAAGTCCATGTTTGTCTAATATAAAAAAACTGTTTTTGCAAAACTCTTCAAGCCACAGTAGTTTAGCTCTACCACAATAATTCACCACTCTACTATAGCACATGTTAATATATAAAAAAAACTGCTGGGTATAAAAAAAAAAAAAAAAGAGGAGGAAATTATTTAATTTAATGCTTCTACATTTCAGTGCATTTGATAGAAGACAGAAGGCATATTTTTCATCAGCCAGAAAATAACATTAGTGGAAGGCTACTTTCTTTACTGCGTTGCGCCTCATGTGGCTGTTGGCTCTTTTATACCCATAATGCATGCCCAAAACAGATATCCACAAAGTCCTTCTAGTTTGGGACCCAGAGAATATCCCACCCTGCCCCATAGCCCAGATACCTGTGTGATGGCTGGCTGAAGTCTGGAAGAAGTATCTCTGGTATCATCATAGCACAAGTGAATTACAAGTTAGCTAATGGCATATCACTAAGCTGTCTAAGACAGGACCATGGTGATGTTCCTTGCCATGCGGAAATTATCTTCCACACCTTGGCATCTGGTTCCTGTAGCTGCCAGTAGAAGTACGGGACAGGCACATTGTGTGGAGGGGCAGGTGGCACACAGCAATGGTTTTTTCAAATAATTACCAAGAAGAAGTATTATGACAATTTTTGGCTGAAGTGATACAGATAAACGTTGTGAACAAGCTCTGTGAATGTGGCTTGAGGAAGCACTGAAATTAGCATTTATCTCTTGATATTTCAAAGTCCTGGGCTAGAGGATTTCAAGAATGAAGGATTATTTGGCAATAAAACTGTTTTCCTGGTGCTGTGTGCATCAGTGAGCGGATCCTTAAGTGAGCAGCCAGGCAGGCAGGCTATGAGTTAATGTGTGCCCACTTGTACTGACTTGTACTCTAAGGGGTGAACACCAAGCCCTTGCTAACCTTCCTGCAGGGTTGGGTATTTTGGAAGCTAATCTAAGAACAAGCAAAGGGCTTGAAAAATAAGACAGAAAAATAGAAATTCTCTTTATACTCCATTCGAGGAATTAACAAAATTCTTTAGAGGCTTTTGCAAATGTGGCTTCTCAGTTATCCGCTGGGGCCAGACTACCAGACTATTGCCTTCATAAAGCTCTGTGAGGTCCTTCCCTCAAAGAGGGCATTTTCCTAGTGAGAAAAGCAGTATGAACGCAGGAACAACAGCTCCAGGAGCAAATCCCCTGCTCATGGGAGAGGGTATCCATTGCAGATCCCCACAGGGCAGAAGTTACACCAGCCTCAGTGCTCCCCATCCTGGGTCAGAGGGCTTCCAGCCAGTCCCTCCTACCTTTCCCTGGCCACTGCTCCACCACCATCCCACTTTGACCCTTGCCGATCTCCATGAGGTTAAAAAAAGGTAAGGGGAAGGTCTTAAGAAGAGAAGTCTGGAAAAATCGGGAATGCTTCCTAAAACCCTGGCTTGTGTGACATCCATCTGCTCAGAGCACACATTAGCGGGTTGTTTCTTCTAAATTAAAAGCTGTGATAAACTCAGCTGCTCTCAGCTCCATCACCATCTTTATCCTTTGGAGTGAATTTGCCAAAATGAAAGGGACTGTTCCCACCTCCTAGGAAAGTACTAGCCCGAGTTGCCTGCACGCTGGGGCAGACCTCTGCATCCCACCGTAATAGATTGTGGGTCTTTTTGATTTTCCCCGGAGCTGCCAGCGGAGCAGGGCAGGGGTGCGAGTGGCACTGGGCATCCTCAGGATGCATCTTGGACCATGCGCAGTGGACCTGCTTGGCTCCTGAGCGCCGTCGCCATAATCACGGTGGAGCCTGGCAGACGCCTGAGCCACCGACACCAGCAATTAAGTGTAATTATCTAAGGGGGGTTGTGTGTGCTATATGGAAACACAGCCCTGCCGTGAGTGCTGATGTTCAGAGGTAAACACTGAGCTGAGTGGAGAAATAAAAGTCAACTCTCTCGATTTTTTTTTTTTTTCACAGACCTGCTCACTGTTACAGAGCTGAGCCTTAGGGTTTGTATTTTTACAGAGATCCTGTTCAAATGGATGAGGGACACCCCACTCCCCCGCAAATGCCATAGAGGGATGAGGATTTGGCCACATCCTCCGTGCAGAATTACCCCAACAAATCCTACCCACAGGGGTATTGGTGAGACATCGCCACAAGGGACTGAGTAATCTCCCAAGCTCTCGATGTGGTGGGAAATAGGATGGAGAAGGCGAGGTGGGCATCCAAAGGATGGGTGAAGATGGACCCCACAAAATGGGAGCTCCTGGTGTTATGGTTTATATGTGGTTTTGGGTTACCTTGAGCAGGGTGGAGCAGGAAAGGTAAAACAATGACCCAGATAACATTCCTGGGCAAAACAAAGGAGATGTTTATTGGGGAGTAGCTCCTGGCTGGCTCCAGCCGGGCGGCGAAGAGTTTACTCTTCTCAAGGCTAAATCCGAGATCAAAAGAAAGATCTTAAACATTAGAGGACCCCAGGGCCCAGCCAAGGCTTGGGGAGGAGGGGGATGGAGAGGCTATGGAGCTGTGCCCACTGCTGGTGGCCGAGGAGAGCGGCCACCTCTTTGAAATAAATAAAAATGGCTTTACTTGGATGGGGCTGGTTTGATGTTGATAAACCAGCTGGTTGGGCTCACATACCTCCAGATTGAAGGGGCCGCTGGGCACGAAATCCCAGACAGATGTGCTATAGCTGCCTGGGAGGGCTGTCCCTCTGCCTTGGCGGACCACTGGACCACCTCACTTTGGCTTTCATGTGTTTGACTGTATACCACATCTCAAAAAGATGCTAACAACTCCCCGCCCTAAAAAAGGAGCTCCTGAAAAAAAAAAAAAAAAAAAAAAAAGATAAAGCATTGCAAGGAAAAAACAACTTTGCAAAATATCTTTCTTTGGGCTAAGGAGCTTTGGGTGGTATCAGGCAAGATTTTCAAAAGTGGTTTATAATTATAAAACAAGAAGCCATGGGTTTGTGCCAAAGTCTCCTGAAGCTACTGGGGAGATGATCTTGAATCTGGACAATGGGAATCGGAGAAGATAGTACATTATATCCCCTCAACTTTAAATTACAAATGCCTCAGGGCAGCAGGGTTTTTACATATCAAGTGGAGTACTTGGTAAGAGGCTTTGAGGTAGGAATGGCAGCTCTTTATTTTTCTGAGCATCCCAGAAATGTATCAAGGCCATAGGGAGTGTTAATATATTTTATTGGACAAGCCACTAGAGCTGGAAACAGCTTGTCAGCTGCTGGGCACACGAACGTTTCCAGAATAAAAGCAAAAAAATTTAAAAGCTTTAAAAAAGTGCCCAGAAGGACTTCACTTGTGCCAACAACACCTTAAATAGACCCTCAAAAGTAGCCAGACAAAAACTAGAAATATCCCCAGAAACCAAAGAAGTTCTGTGAGTGTGGATCAGCTTTGGGGAAATTATAGCTGGTTTGCTTGAAAGGCAAAATTCTTCCTTACAAAATTTTCCTTGAGTGCGTACTCAATCCTCCTTTCTTTTCTATCAAAACTTGAAAATTTAATGAAAAGATTGATTGAAAACCAGCCAGGCTTGACACAGATGGAACGCTGGCCTAAGCAGTTTTTCTTTGATTCAAAATTCTACATTTTTTGTAAAAATAGCGCTATAGGAAATCCCGGTGGATTGGCAGGGTATTCTTGTGGTTGCTGGGAGAGCCTGAGCAACTCAGGCAACTTGAATGAACAAGACCTGATGGCAGGAATAATAGTAATATTATGAATGAACCCAAACTGGAGTATTCCAGCTCTGGAGCCTTGTCCCATTTTGCATTCAATCCTATTCAGTGTCCAGGACTAGACAGCTCATGAGTCTGAAGCTCTCCCAGTCACTGGGGTAGTTCCAGATTTGGAGTTCTAAGAAATTTGGTTGAAAAGACAAGACAAATGTCAAGGCAAAATAGAGTATTTCTCATTCTCTGTATTCTTTCATGTTTCTTGCTTTCCTACTTCTCTTGTTTTATGAGTTGTAAGGAAGATTAGACGATTTGCTCTGAACCTGTACAGCCAACGAGTTATTTAATCACTTATTACCCAAGCACTTGCTACCTGCTTTGCCTATCTAGAAGGCATTAAAAAATAAAATAAACTGGTTTTGCTCAAGTAAGAGCCTGGATATTACTTTGACACTACTTATTCATATTCAAAATTTATCATGTTGGGTCAAGCTGTGGAGTTTATTCCTGCATTCCCTCTCACTCTGAGCGCTTCTCCATCCGAAGAAAGGGAGAATGTTACAAGCAAAGTCCACAGGGCATGTTTCTTCTATTGCTATGCAAAAGGCACTTCAAGCGAGGTTGATATCAAAGCGCTACCGTAAGCACCAAGCATAATAAGCGCCAAGGAAGGACTGCCATGATTCATACATCAGGAGAGAAACAGAGGCTGCAGAACAGCGTTTCCCTCTCTTTGGGCTCCTTATTGTGGTGAGGTTCTTGTCAAAGGCACAAAAAACCCAGCCCCTTGCAATATCAGACATTTGTTTAAGTCATGGTGGCTGCCAGAAGATAATAGCCGTCAGTGTAAAATTACAAATCATTCTGCATAATGCTGTGCTGATTACCATGAAAGCAATGGCAGTATTTGAATTTTACTGCTTTTTTTTTTTTTTGCCTGTCTTTGTTGCCATGCTTAGCTGAAGAGCTTGATGTGGCAGCCTCGCTAAGGCAGCGTTTTACACTCAGATCTGCACGGCTGGCCTGACGTCGCTTGTGCATTGCTCGTTTGCTGCTCAACAAAAAGGTTCAGCAGGTACCTTGGGGCAGGTGGATGATCCTACCGCACAGCATCCTTGTGGAAAGCTTTGTGGGCTCCAACTTGTGTCCACGTCAGCAGCAGCATCATATGGCTCTCCTGTGGTGGGGGAAGTGATTTTCGCCTTCCTTTCAAGTCTGAGGAAGGGAAGCACAAAAGCCTGAAGTCACTTTCTTGTGTTCACAACACAAGTGGCAAAACTGGGGTTTGCACCTGAATTTCTGGAGTCACGAGGAATAACATACCCAGCCACATGCCCAGGCATCCTTCAAGTGCCTCTAGCAGGACCGATACCATAATGCTGCCATGAAACTGAGCTCAGCTAAGATTTTCCCCACCATCACCTTGAGTATTTACCCTGAGTATTTCTCTGTAGTCGTGGCTACGCTTCCTGCAAAACCCAAGCTAGATTGTTTAAGATGAACTTAAGGTTAAACCACGACATCAGTGTCATGGTATGAGGGAATGAGGAATGCTTGGGAAGGTACTATTTTGTGATGAGCAATTATCCAAAACGAATGTTTTGTAGCCATGACAAAAGCTGGCACTTAATTCTACTTGATGTGAAGGAAAAAAAGATCATCATCAACATTTCTCTGTGCTACAGGGTGAGGGACTGCTTGAGTCAGGGACGTTGCTGTGGCAAGTCAACTGGATTAAATAAAAATTAAAGGAGATGCAGGAACAAAGTATGACAAGGGGGATAATTATGAAACAAGGAGCAGAAGAAGGGCTGAAGTTTTCACCTTAGCAATCAGGAAACCCAGTCAGGACAGCTATTTGATCACAAACAAAATGTATTTCAATACCTCTGCTTGCCTGGACAGCTGGGGCTCCTGCGATAAACCCCCCCACCCCCGCAAAGCACACTCACAGGGGCAAAAAGCAAGAGGGCAGCACATCTGGGGCATCCGTGTAATGTTTGGACAGCCAGACGTGACTGTCGGCTTCATGCTGTGCCCTGTCTTGGTCAGAAAGGATTTGCCAAAATGTTGTGGAGCTGGAGGTGCTGTGCTTGCCTGGTGTCATGCAGCTGGACTCTAACCCAAATTAATTATATATGCGCTCTGCTTAATAAACATATAGATGTCTCCTTCCTTCTGTCCTGTAGCAATTTAGCTGGTAAAAGTGCAATTCATGTGGCCTGTCCTTGAATATCTCGTTCTGCTGGACCCAGTGCTGCTCATGGGGGGGCTGTGTCTGGAGGGAGAGTGTCTAGGTGGGGTTTAGGGTGATGCTCAGGTGCTTTCCTGATCCCCACTCCCATCGCTTCTTCTCAAAGGAGTCTGAAGGTGTTTTCTGAAGAGCCTGAAGATGGGATTTTTGGACTGTGGGACAGGTTATGGGTCACAAAAGCATCTGGAAAACATGCCAGGCCCTCTAAAGCACGGAGTCCTGCAAAAAATGAAGGCATGATGACCTCAAAGGAACTGACATGTCCCCTTCCCATGCAGGACCCTGTTCCACGTACAGCTGAATCCACCTTTAGTTCACAGTCAGGCTTTCCAAAGCCCAAGAATTCACTGCAAATGAAGGCTTTCTGCCTTTTAACCCACCCCTCAAAATGCTGTTTCCCCTCTTCCTGGCATCACAAAGTTGCCAGCAGTGCTATATCAGAGAGCAGAGAAGAGCCATTCTTCGTCTTCTTTAACACCCTCAGTTTTTGCTTAGGTCAAGACATGCTCATCTACCATTTTCTGGTGATTCACAAGCCAGAAAAAGATCGTGGCTGCTTCAGAGGAGGGATGCACGAAGCCCTCAGTCACCATGAGTCACTTCTCTGCCAAATGCTAATTTTGCATCAGAAGCATGTTTTACTTGTATTTTGAGAGGACTTTTTTTCTTTTTTTTTCCTTCTCAGTTCTGTCATTTGAGGACACACCCTGCCTGGGAGGTGGTGAGCACCCAAAAATCCCATGAAACGTGTGGGTGCCAGAGCCTCTTATTTGGAATTTGGGACTAGAGCTTCCTGGGGTGTTAATTAGTGTAGACCTTCTGAAGGAGCAACTTGATTAAGTTTGTAATCAGTATGTTGGTCTAAGCAGGATGTTAAAAGATAATCAGAAAGGTGAAGCTTCACATAGGCTCCTGTAAGGAGGAGAATTTCTTAGGGGGTCATTGAAAGCACATCTTTTTTCTCCTTCCTTGGTCTATTTGCTGCCATTCTACTTTAAAAAATTCCTTCCCCAGTGGCAACAATAAGGCAGTCCGGTAGGTTTTATGGTATTTTCAAGAGTTTTCCTCTCTGGCAATCTGTATACTTGATCTTGATCTTTAGTTATGTCCTTCTCCCTTTCTCTTCCTTAATTTTATCAAGCTAAACCATGTGATTATTAGCTGCCATAGTAAATACATGTCGATGATCCTGAGTTAAGATTAGATAGAGCAGTTGGTACCATTGCAAGCTTCCCTTCTCCTTGTAGATAAAACTTGGTAGGTCTTGTTGGATCTACACATGCTGTCATGTTTAAATGATTAAACATTGGCCCTCAGTGGCCAAAGCCTCAGTATTATACACCAAAGATGAAGCTTGCAGATGACATCCCTCCTCAGTAATGAAGTCAGTGAGGATGCCAGAGACTGAAGTCCCTGTTCCCCAGCAGACATGGTGCAAGCTGCGCCACAAGCAACCACATGGAATTTTCTCTTCTTTCTTCCTTTTCCATCTAATTGAAGGTTAGAGGTTTCCAACTAATCAAATGTTAAGAGTGGAGGCTACAGACAGATGACAACCTGCAGAGCCATATTGTGAAATGTCTTTCTTTGGCAGGATAACGCAGAGTAGCTCCACTGGGAAGCAGAAACCAGGGCCAAGGTGGGAAGGGAGGCAGACAAGAAAAATAAGAAAAAGAGGAAGCAGAAGCCAGAAAATTCCTCTTCAACTCCCCTCCCACCACGTGTGTGATCACTATACACTCACATGAACACTAAATGCTAGTGAAACAGCCTGAAACACCAAACAAAACACAGGCAGTAGCCCCAGGGGCAGTAGAAAGAATGAAGAGAGCCAAACGTTATGCCTCCTCCAGGAGATGTGGGACATAACCCGGCACGGAGAAACCTGCTTCGCTTCTTGCATGAAATATGCCCAAGCAACATCTTCAGTGCTTGGTCCCCAAATGAGGGCTTCTAATTATTTATTTACATCTGCAATTGTCTCCATCTGATCCTCCCATATCTGTATGTACTGTTGAAGCTGGCTAGTGAGGGATGGGAAAGCCCTATTAAATCATTAAGCTTCTCCCCTGAAGTGTAGGCCATGTGCTCTCCATCTGATAGAAACCGATACTGCAGTTTATCTCTGTCAGAAGTGCTGTGAACACTTAGCATCTGTCTCTTAATCTCATTGTTTTCTTAAAATATCACGTCCTTGGGCTCTGCTGTTATTTCAGCAGAAAATGGGAAATGCGAAGGGGAGATTGTGCTTAAACAACCTGATCACCTTCTGCAATGAGGTGACTGGGTGGATGCGGGGGGAGTGGTGGATGTTGTCTACCTCGACTTTAGTAAGGCTTTTGACGCTGTCTTCCATAACATCCTCATAGACCACGTGACAAAGTACAGGTTAGATGAGTGGATGGCGAGGTGGGTTGAAAACCAGCTGAACGGCTAGGTCCAAAGGGTTGTGCTTAGTGGCACAAAGTTCATTTGGGGGCAAGTGGTGCACGCCAGGGGTTGACGTCGGGGCCAGTGCTGTTTCACATCTTCATTAATGACCTCAACAATGAAACAGGGTGCATCCACAGTGAATTCACAGACAATATAAAACTAGGAGGAGTGGCTGACATGCCAGATGGTTGTGCTGCCGTCCAGAGGGACCTCAACAGGCTGGAGAACTGAGCTGTCATGAAGTTCAAGAAGGGGAAATGCAGTGTTGCCCCGGGGAGGAATAACCCCAGGCACCAGTACACACTGGGGCCTGACTGGCTGGAAAGCACCTCTACAGGGAAGAACCTAGGGGTGTCCTGGTGGACACATGCACAGGAGCCAGCAATGCATCTTTGTACCAAAGAAGGCCAGCAGATTGGGCTGGAGGAGGTGATCCTGCATCAGGAAGGGTGTTGCCAGTAGGTGGAGGGAGGTGATCCTTCCCTTCTTCTCAGCACTGGTGAGACCACACTTGGAGTGCTGGGTCTGGTTCTGGGCTTCTTAGTACAAGAGAGACATGGACATACTGGGGAGAGTCCAACAAAGGGCCAATAAGGTGATGAAGGGACTGGAGCATCTTTCACATGAGGAAGGGCTGAGAGAGCTGGGACTGTGCAGCCTGGAGAAGAGAACACTCACTGTATAAATACCTGAAGGGAGGTTGGAAAGAAGACCGAACCAGGCTCTTCTCAGTGGTGTGCTGTGACAAGACCAGAGGCAGTAAGCATAAACTGAAACACAGGAGGTTCCCGAAGCGCTTTTTCACTGTGAGGGTGACCGAGCACCAGCACAGGTTGCCCAGGGAGGCTGTGGGGTCTCCATTCTTGGGGATACTCAAAAGCTGTCTGGACATGCTCATGGGCAACTGGCTCCAGGTGGCCCTGCTTGAGCAGGGGGGCTGGACCAGATGACCTCCAGAGGTCCCTTCACACCTCAACTGTTCTTTGACTCTCTGATTCCCTTTCTGACTTTTTTTTCCAACTGAGGAATCCTCCTCTGCCTCACATTGCCTATATTTTTCTAGGCATCATCAGCCAAGATTTTCAGTATGGGGAAACTGAATCCTATTCCCAGGGCTTCAAAGACAGATATTCAGCAACAAGTGCTACCTTTCATCAGGTATTTCACCACTCTTCTCGAAAAGGACGGTATCACAATCATAATCTTCAGTGGGTATCAGCAACTATGGGATTTTTTAATCCAGTAAAGTGGGGATGTGTTTAATCCAGTAAACCAGCACTGTGATATTAGCAAAGTCTTCCTCTGTTACACCTTGCCTGTAAGTTATATTTCAATAAGGGAAGCCATTCGCACCCTGCCATCTCCTGAGCTGTCCAAACATCTACAAGCCTATTGCTAATCTACTTTCTCTACCTAGCAGCAATAGTTGTCATTAAATCAATAAGACATGTCACCCATTCTTCTGGTGTCTCACACGAACACTTGAGCAGCTTGTTAACAAGATTTGCTAACGCTGAGGTCCCACAGTCCAGAAGTTTCCCACCGATGCTGCAAAACATAATGGTATTTGGCTTACAGAACTTTCCTGGTTTGCTTTGTTCTCCTAAATATTTTAACCCTATTTTCCCTCAGATTTTTCAGTGTGTGAAACCTGCGGAGCAACCTTGCTCGAGTGGAGGTGGTTCAGGCTTGAATGAAGCACTGACAGTAAATGCTAGGCATTGTTTTCTGCAGGTATTCAAACACTGCCACAGAGACAGTCAGTTCTTGGTTTGCCCAGCAATTTATTTTTCCCCCAGAGAAACGCTAAACTAACTCCTAGTCATCCCTAAGGGGTTTCCTTCTTTCCCTGGGATCTATTCCTGATAATTTTTTTTAATCACTTGAAAGTAAAACTGTGGCCCCTTGTAGTCTCCTAACACTCTTCTGGCTGGTAAAAACCCCATTCCTGGAAATCTGGGGCCAGCTAACATTTTAAGGATGAGGAGATGACCCCAAGGTTGGCAGCTTTGCCTCCAGAATATTTCCTGACGTTAAAGTGCAGCTGATGTGGCTTTTCTCTCGAGCACCAAGAGCAGCCTGGGCTGACAAGGAGTGCTTCTGTGGTGTGAACCAGCCTTTTTTACTGGTTTTACAGGTTTTGGGTGGCTGGGTCTGACCATCTCCCCGAAAGACCTTCATCCTTTCTCCATGCACATTTGTGTGTGCATTGACATAGTGGGATCGAGGGCTGCAGAAGTAAGAATCATACTGCTGACCTGCTGGCTTGTAGACCATAATTAGTTTATGTCTGAAAAGCATGGCAGCAGCAAAATGTTTCATGTGTGTCTGTTCAGAGACACAAGCAGGGAGATAAGGAGGGTGATGATGCTAGAGGAAGAAGAGGAGAAATATAAAAGGAGCAAACAAGCTGGCAAAGAGAAGGGAGCCAGAGGTGCTCAAGGACGGAAACGCAAGAAGTCAAGCTGATTGTGGAGAAGAGGCTGCGCTTCAAAACAAAAAGGGGAGCAGCACAGAGAGATGCAAAAGAGCAGTAATGACAGGGAGATGGATCGGACGGGCAAGCTGTGGATTGAAGGCAAAGGCACAAAAGGGCAAGGACAGATACATACGGCTTTGCAATTAGCGGCTGTGATTTATGTTTGCTTCTTTGTCTTATCATCCTTCCCTGGCAGATGCCCTGCAAGCAGCGGCAGTCAGGGGGATATTTGGGGAGGGGAGAGAGGAGATTTTAAATAGTCAGACTAACCGTGGCGTATGGAAGGGACTTTCTAGTAGTCTGTATAACCTACCCAGGCAATTCTCATTAAAAATATATTCTAAATTAAGTAGTAGCTGGCTTTTAAAAATAATTTTAAGAGATCCCTTCTCCCTTTACCCCAACATTGGTGCATCTCACAGCACGTTTCTGTTCAGACAGAACCTTCTGTTCTGACAGAGTCTGAGCACTAAAAGCTGGTTTGGGTTTCAGCTGCTGGCTGGTGAGGAGTTGGGAGGAGGGAAGCAGGAACGAAGGTGGTGCAGAGGAAAAACTTTCTTTGTTGGGACAAATCTGCTGCACTGTTTCCTGATCCTTTCTCCTCATCCTGACCATCCCCTTTCCTCTGTAAACACACAAAAAAAGTTTCTGTCCCATCCATTTCGCCAAAACTTGAAGCAACGTGATTTTGTGGCCGTCACTTGATTAGCTGGTGAGGCTGTGAGCCTAACTGAGAAGCTCAAAACTGTGGAGGGGGCTTAGATATTTAACTGTGCTTTATCTTCAATGAGTTTTTTTACACCTCTGCTCACATGGTAAGATTGACACCATAAGTAGGGAGCAATGGGTTAATCTTAACCCCGGGCTGGCCCAGAGGGAGCTCCATCACCTCTGGTCCCCGCCATGGAGGAGAGGGCACCTGAAGAAAGAACCGGGGCTGTGTGGGAGGAGAAGCAGGATGCAAATGGGGTGAATTTGGGAAAGGAGGAGTGCAGTCCCTTGGGAGCAGTGGCCGGAGAGGCTCTGCTGTTCAGAGAGGGACAGCTGCAGCCACAGCAAATGCGAGTGGTGGGGCAGGAGGGATGTGCAGGTGACGGCAAGCTCCTCTGCTGGGTGTCCCTCAGGGAGTGAGTCAGGACTTGTGGGCTCACCCTTTCCTATAATAGTTGGGGATGAGGGTGTTTACCCTGTCTGCTCGGGCAGCCTGAGCACAGGCACCCTTTGTAGTCCTCCCGCCCCTGCAGAAACCCACCCGCAGCTCCAGGCTGCCTGGGACACCTTCGGACTCGTGTCTTTCTCAGGGGAATCAAAAATTAAAGCTCCTGGGATTGACTGTGTTAATAATGACACTATAGACCCATATATAAATGCAACTACATGAATATATTAACTGCTTCACTGTTCAATAGCTCCAGGAAAGCTTATGTTTGGAGTGAGCACACCTCTATAAATCACTCCCAAACACCTAATTCGTTGGCCCGGCAGAGCTCACACCATGACAGCCTGGAAATGAGACTCTAAGTGCATTTTTTTTTCTCCCTTATTCTTCTTTGGGAATTTCTTTTGCTCTGTTTCTCTTATCTACCGGTCCTTTGGGTGAGGATCTGGTACCTGCTTGCCCAGCTTGGCTGCTTTTTCTTGATATCCCAACCTCTTCCTGGTCTTCCTTGGAGGCTGTAGCAGTTCTCCTGCCCTTAGAGGAGCTCGGGAGAAGCCTTGCCCAGGAAATGGGGATTTGCTGCCTCTTAGGCCGAACAAGAGCACACACTCGTGGTAGTAAAGCATTAATTAAATCTCCTCTGGCATTATGTGTAAGAGATGCAAATCCCTGGTTTTCTATCTGGTCTCGGGAATGGGCATCCCTGGTTTTCCTTTAAGGGAATTTGTGAAAAGCGATTGAGAAACAAGGATCCCCATTTCCACTGGCAGCTTTTAAGGGAGTCTGTATACCCTAAAAAGGCTGGAAACCTCTGCAGGGGACAGTGTCCCCAGCTTGTTCCTGGCCAGAGCTTGTCCCTGTGCTTGGAGATGACTGTCTCCTGCTTCTCCCTGGAGCCAAGAGCCTGCAGCAGGCTCTTGTGAAAGATGCCTTGTTAAAGGCAGTTCAGTTGAGCATCTGTGGATCTCAAATTAAGATATAAAAGGAAAAAGTGGAATCCTTTAAGAAGTGAATCCATTTTTATCCTGGAAAGCAAAGGTTACTGGCCCAGCCTGGCTCGGTGGGGTGCTTCAGGCTCTCTGGAGGATAACTGGGGCTTGCCCCTTCCTTGGTTGGAGCAGCTTTGACTAGTTCAGGAGGGAGGGAAGCAGTGGGAAAGGATGGGAATGAATAAAATAAAGCCAGGAGAGAGAGAACTTCCTTATATTAATATTCACTGGCCAGTTCGAGAAAGGGAAAAAAAAATGCTTGGTCGTTTGTTGCACTTCCAAAACCACATAGAAGTGAAAGTGCATAAATTGTTTAAAGAAACAACATGCATTAAATAGTATTTACCTGCCAAAACTGAAAGGGTGGGTGGGGGGCAGAAGACATCAGTTGGAGGGAGAGTGGAAAGTATTTTGATTGAAAAATGTCAACAAGCTCTCCTAGAAGCAGCAACAAGCAGCAGTGATTGTGTTTGTACAAAAAAAAGCACTTCTTCCCTATGTAGAAGACTGGTTTTATTTTTCCAGTTTCAGATCACCTACCTTTCCCACAAGAAAGCCACATAAAAACCCCCAGACATCCTGACTCCCCCGCATTGAACTCTCCAGAAAACTTTGGGTAACAGAGAGGAGAAAAGAAGAAAAAAACCTCGGAAACAAAATACAACAGCAAGGTCCAGATCCTCAAAGGCCTAAAAATAGCTCTGAGGACTGGGCTCTGTGTTGGCGATGACGTTTTGGTGGAGAACTCTTCCTGTGCATCCTGGCTCCTAGCTCAAATCTGGGCACGGAAAGGGATTTTCTAGGTGTTTAAGTTGTTGCGGGCTCGCCAATGACTTCTAGGTTTTTTTATTCCCTAATCCTACGTGAGCGTTGTAGGCTGAGAGAGACATAATCCAGGCTCCTTGAATGAATCTCACAGAGTTTTGTTCTTAGACAGAAAATGAATTGGGTTAAGCAGGGATTAGAGGAGACATACCACATGCCTGCTTGGCCCCATGCAATCGCAATTGTTTATGTGTGAGCTGGGGAAAAAAAATGGTTTTGGGAAAAATAGTTGTAAAAATTAATGGGTTTTCCAAAGCAAAAAAAAGTAATAATAAAAAGGAACCTCAGAGGGTTGGGGAGACTTTCTCAAAATGGCAATCCCGTGGCACTGAACAGCCCTGGCAGTCCAGGATAAAATATATCTAGGATGGAGCCAGCATCCATGGAAAGATGGAGGTTCAGTGGCTGTGGATGGGTCTGAGAATATCTAGACAAAGCTTTGCTGAGCAAAGAAGGGCTGATAGGGAGAGGATACTTTTAGACCAGAAAAATCATGAAGATTTGTGTGGTGTTTTACAAACTGCAGTCACAGCAGGTGGGTGGTGATAGCACAGGGGTCGTCCTCCTTACCCCTGGTGTTTCTCCAGCCCCGAGAGGCCAGATCCTGTCCTGCCTGCTGTGCTGGATCCGGGCTTGCTGAGCATGGAGCACGATGCCCGCTTTCTGGATTTTCTGTTTTAAGCAGCTTCCGTCATAGGTGAGGAGTTGAAAGTTGCCATGCCGACAGGGAAATTTCAGACCCTAAAATAGTCAAAACTTGCTCCTGCATCATGCAAGCGTGCGTATGCTTCCTGCGAGGGAGGTGAGGACCAAGCTAGGAGGGTGCAGGGAGGCTGTAAGGATCCCTCCTATGCAGGGGGGAAACAACCCCTTAGGAAAACATCTGTAGGATGCTTCCAGATTCCTTCCCTATAGGTATCTGGGTAAATTAAGCAGCAGTGGGCAACAGACAGCAGCAGCAATGAGGGGATCCTAATGATCACAGCATTAAAAAAACCTGATTATTCCTGGGTTTACTATTATAATTGCTGCTAGAGATCTTAGCCTCCAGACCCTGATAAGGAATCCAGTCCTCAGTGTGAGACATGGAGAGCAGAGGAAAAGAAACCAGGTGGTTTAGGAGGGAATATGCATTTCTCAAGGAGGTCTTGCACTATGCTTGTGGGGCAATAGTGGTGAATCATGATGTAAAAAATTTGCGGCTACATGCTGGAGATACCCGAGGGCTGCACCAAGCACCCAGCTATGTCCTGCTGATCACGGACCTGAAGCCTTCTGTCATGCAGGAATAAATGGGCTTGGTTTTGCATTTTCCCACACTGTTCAATCCAATTTGAACAAAGATCCCCAAATGTGGATTTGTTGGGGTTTTTTTAAAAGTTCTTTAAAACTGGGGTAGCCCCTGCAGAGATGCCCAAACCAGTCAAGCCAGTGACGCAGATCTGCTGGTTATTAGGGGATGGTTTTGCTTCTTGCACGTGCTCGGGTGAAGTTATTCTCCAGCCTCACAAAAGTACGGACGCAAACACTGTTTAGCCATCCCTCAGCAAGGAGAAAATCAATTCACTTCACGTGCTTAGAGCCAGCCACGCTCCCGACCCTAATGGGTGCTGCAGCATCTCTATGGCTACCAGAAATGGACCCTGGCAGAACCTGGGAAACTCCTCGCCATAGTGAGGTTCAACATACATTTCAGCAGGGGGAAATCACAGCTCACCTTTCATTTCCCACGTTCTGCCTTTTTTTTCTCTCTTCCTCACTCCTATTGTTTTCCCTGCTCGCCCCTCCAGCCAGTTGTCGCTCCACAGTCCACGCTTACAAATGTAATTTCTTCTGATGTATGAATATTTCACAAGCGCTCCCTCCCTCAGGGATGGTGTCTGCCTAGGAGGAGGCAGCCTCTGTGGGGATGGAAATGGTAGCAAATGACAATCTTAATGAAAGATCTCTTCTCCAAGGGCATCTCTGCAGAAGAATACACCATCCTGCAAGAGCTCCCAGCTCATCAGAGTGTGCCCTGCTCTCCAGCTGCTTGAATTGCCTTTGGCCATGGGTGGTGGATGTATAGAGAATTACGTCTTGGTCTTTTCCCAGGATACACCATTTCATAGGTTTGGAGATGTGTTGGATGCTCTGGTCTGAGCTCCTCATAAGACTGATGGAAATATCTTCCCTTTTGTAGATGTACGATGGCATAACACAGAGAGTGGCATGATGCTTTGGGTGAATTTTTTTCCACCTGATGTCTGGACAGAGGAACTTCATCACATAATTCCCTCCATCCTGATACAGATATGTAGGTGATAATCAAAGTGCAAATCACATCCAAACAACAAACTAAGCATCTTCACCAAAGAAAAGTGCACATGGGCCCACGTTTCCCCAACCTCCATATCTCTATCCCCTCTCAATCTCCTTGCCCATCTCTTCTACATCTACAGGCCACCAAGAGGGGCTGGCACCCAACTGACATGTTTTCCCGGGCACTTGTGACCCCAGACCCACCCAAAGTTTTTCCAGCAAGGCCTCCCCCCACGCTGGATCTCTCTCGCTCTGCAGGACCTCTCTCTTCACACCCCATCCAGACTCAGGTTGGTCATGGGCATAAATACTCGCACCTGCCTGACCCCAGCAGTATATATATAGCTGTGTGTATATATCCCACTGTATGTATAGAGCTGCCTTATAGATATCCGAGCTTTCTTAGATATCTGAATGATACGTCTTAGATACATCTTAGTTATCCAAGTAGCAAGCGCAGCCCATGCCTGAGCAGCAGCCACGGTGCTCTCTGTCTCTCCGACAGTGGGTGGCACTATAAAATCAAAATAGCTTTGCTTCCCCTTTATTCCACTATCTTCATTTTTCAGCCTGGAGGGCTTGAGCCATGCTGTTTCGGGGGGCAGGGATCATGGGTTTCACACTGACAGCATCTCGAAGTGGGGGTTCCTCGGAGGGGAACTCGTACAGCAAACTGCGGGCTGCCTGGAGGATGCTTCCCTAGGAAAATCAGAAATGGCAAAGTTACTCTGAAGGCTTGAGCCTCGTTTGAGTTGTGCTCTTCATCACTTTTTTTTTTTTAATTTAAGGAGCAAGAAGTGTCTATTAGGAAAAATCGAGTATGGTGGCTACTTTGTTGCCCTTTTTTCTTGTAAAACACAGAATAATTGCTGGTCTGCTTTTTCAGGATGGTGTTAATCTGTGACACTCTCTTTCCTACAAATAACTTTAAAATATTGGCACTCGGTGTTGTGACTCACTCTCGATAGCAAGAGATGTGGAACTTGATTTGCACATCTCAATAATTTTTGTTTGCATTTCTGTTGTGTTAGAGATGCAAGGGAGATACTCAGGTTTGGCTTTCATCTGCCCTAGGACTTTCTCATCAGCAGGCTCTCCCTAATTAGGTCCTATTGCAAAACTTCTGCCAAATTGAACTGACTGCAAGCGAACAACAGCAAGATGGTGCAGTCCACGAGTCCATGAGCGATGGTACAGTTAGGTTCATCATTAGGGGAAAGGACAGAGAAATGTTTGCCTGGATTGCTAGGCTTGGCAGAAGCACAGAGTACTCCAGCCTGTATGAAAATTATGTTCTCAAAGAAGTTAATAAAGTTTCTGTGATATTAGCAAATGCTGAGCTGTATGGGAAACTATGTTTAAAAGCTGAATGGATATTTTTTACCTAACCACACCCTTGGCAGGGAAACAGTGGGATGCTAAAGAAATAGTGAGAAAACAACAATGTATTCATTATAAAAATGCAGAATCTCCTGACACCTCAAAGGAAGGCCCAGTTTCAAGATGCTCCATGCACCAGAGTAAAATCCAGTGTGTTGTGTTGGGTATATCCTAAACCAGAATTTCTCAGGTGATGGCTGGTGAATAATTTCCAAGCGATACATTATACCAGGAGATGTCAGTGTCTCCTGCCTCTGCTCTGTATGCTTGTGAGGGCTTTAAGGTAGGAGCTGCTCAGAGTTTGCAGATGGGACTCATGCTGGTGCTAGGATCTATTTGATGGAAAGTTGGCCCCACTTTAAGCAGAGGAGTGGGACCAGCTTTCAACAGCAGCATGGTCCATAGAGGAAAGCAGCAGTGTTTAAAGAGGTCAGTAGGGGACTTATGACTTCTGTTTGGCTCTTCAAATAGGACAGGGGTATATCCAAATTCGTACAAGTCCTGGTTTCACCGTAAACGAAAACGACCCCTAAATAGGATGCTAGGTGCAAAGCACTGTGCTCACACTTTACTCAGGCAGCCCAAGTAATGTGGTACCCTGCTGAAGTCAGGGTGATGGAGGGTTTGTAAAACAACAATACATCGTCTCCCTGAAAGGTATTTTATCCAAAGATCTGCCACTCTGTCACATCTTGGCCAGTTCAACTTCCCTGAGGCAGATGAACACCCAAGTGAGGAAACTGGAACACAAACATCTTCAGAGCCAAAAGCATTGTGTGACCCTGAGAGCTGCTGGTTGTGTCCGCAGCACCTCAGGCTCAGATTAGAGGACAGGCCATGCCCAGCCTGGCACACTGACTATGTAGACACATCCATCAGCAAGGATATAAGTCACGCCTGGGAAATAAAATGCAAACAAAGCAAGTCTGTGAACTGGAAGTGCTCAGTGTCACACAATGGGGTCTGCACTGGTGCTGGCAACCAAGAGGGCTAGGGTGACCCTGCTTATGGTGATGACGTGGGACCAAGCTTGCATCCACAAAGAGAGCATCCCCAGGACCTCAGAAAGTTATAGTTTACCTTGGAGTTATGCAGGAGCTAATCCTTTCATTCTCTTAGATATTTGGAGGAAGTTTTTGGGAGCATAACCATGCTTCTTTCGCGGGCCCAGACAAGAGAAAAGGAGAGTTTTACTGCACTCAAAAACCTGGTCCCTACACACAGGGAGAACAGCGATAGACATTGAATCCTCCTGAAGTGCAGTGAGAGGCTGAGCAAGCAGACACAGGGTTCATGCAACATGGTGGACACTCTCTGCAGACCCCAAAAGAGCTACACCAGCAAAGGACACAACTGTGCTAGGGGGAGTACTGCTCTTTCTGCTTCCAGAGGAGACCTCTTTGGCAATTACAAAGCACACTCCTCTTTTGCAGGCCAGAGCGGGTGACCAGTGTCTCCAGGTACCACTATGTCTACCTCAAGGGATGACGGTTCGTTCCTATGATGCCGGTCCATGACCAATCCCAACTACCTTGTGCTAGCAGTGTGTGTCTGTGTGTGTCTTCTTTCACATCTGTGTCACAGTCATACCCCCCTCTTCTTTATTTTAAAGCAAATGACTCTCTAGACTTTATGCCAGCACTTCAGATTGTCTAGTGTCTATTCATCAGTCTAGCTTCAGAGACCAGTGGGTTTACATTAGTTCACACTAGATAGGGGCTGGCTCAGCCTGTTTTCTGACGGCAATGCCATATGTTTCAGTGTAGCTTCAGCAAAGATCATCTTACTGGACCAGATGGGAAAACAAGGGGCTTTTGTCCCAGGGGAGATATCTGGGTGTGAGAAAACACCAGTTTCCCTGAGGCACACTGCCTTTGTGCACCTTGGCATCCAAACCAGCGAAGACCTCAACACTACATCAGCTTCCCTGCTCCCTTTTGCAGAGGCCTTGGGGTTCAGGGTTACCAACCACATGGGCCAAACTTCCCCCTCTCCTCCACAGCATCTGCTCTGCTTGGATGGACAGTTTTCTGTAGCAGGGGAGCACCAAGTGACAACATCTGCCGCTGCGGGAGTTGCTGTCGGTGTGGTGTGGTTTTTGTATATGCTGGTGGAAAAGCCAAACTCTGCCCTTGCAGTGAAATCTGTGAGGTTTTATGGAAAATTAGGCAAGGCAACCATAGTCCTGTCACCTATGCCAGAGCCTGGGGGCCAGTTTCTCCTAAGATCAGCCCCACCAGTCCCCCATCTTTCTTCCTCCAATGGGAGCAGAAGCTCATCACCCAAGGGCTGTCCCCACCATTCCCTTCCCATACAGCGTATGCCCTAGTTCCTCGTCCTTTGAGTGGCAAAATTAAATTTTACCTACGCAGCTGAGAAATGTCAAGCTTCGCCCAGACTTGTGCCTATCCAGTGCCCACGCAGGCTGCAACGCTCAGAAAGCCCCAAGGCTGAGGCCCTTGGCTTAGACTCATCTACCCAGCTTTGCTCTCCATCACTCCTTTTCATGCCAAGTGTGGACATTATGATTAATGTGAAGGATTCACAGCCCTGGCCTGAAGGATTTATCATCAACAAGATGCCCTTTATGAAACGATTTCTGCCAGGGTTGTTTAATGAGAAGCATTTTGCCATGTTTTATCTCAGTTGGATGTCTCGGTGGGACTGGCAGGAGGTTTGCTCCAGTGGGGCCAGAGTCTCGCCCATGAGCCAAAGGTTCTCAGAAGTGGCTTTGGCTTTTCTCAAATGAGGCTGCTTGTGACTCACAAACTTGTGCCTTGCTTTCAGATGGGAGAGAGAGATAGAGGAAAGATGGGTAAATAGGCAGACCGGTGCAGGTTTCATACCACGCTCTGCAAATTGCTTTAGCTAAATCAGAGATATTGCTAGTGGGCTTTTGACATGCAATTCCTGCCTGCTTCTCAGTTAACCCTTCCCTGGGAGCAGAAGATAAAGGGATTTAATTTCCTTGCCAGGACCAAAGCACAGTGCTAGGAAGGTGAAATGACCCCTGCTGCTTGTGTGCCATGGGGGCCTGAGAAGCAGCATGACCACGCAATGTGTACGGGGCTCCATGTGGCTGGGGGACCTCTGGGTTTGTCCAGAAACCCTTCACCAAAATCTGTAGCATTTCCCAGTAGCCTTCCCATATGCCTGAGTTCTGGAGGAGGAAACTGTGTACAGTAACCAGCTGCAGGGAGGGCTAAGGAAGGAGCTAGCAACAAGAAGTTGGGTAAAACTGCCCCATGTCCCCTTCATGCTGGATACCTACTTGATGCATGGTGGGTGATAAGCTCCCAGGAAATTATTTCTGAATATGCACGAGGTTAAAGTGGAATTGCTGTACTCCTGCTGGCTGCAAGAAGGCTGAGAGTACAGTTACACACCTGGTTGCAACAGTTTAATTATTAGAAACTTGAATTTCACCGAATGTGTTTAGAAATAAAAGTTGCATTTGTCAGTGAGGCTTCTGATACGATGACAAGAGAAGCTCCTAAGATGGGTTTTTCACTTTTGGAATTGGTTTATCTGATGTTAATGAAAATCTAGGCATATACTTAGAAGTTCCCCCACTGCCAGTCAGAATTGCTTTCCATAGAGCCCAGGTCCTGGGGAAGGGCTCAGGGTCCTGAATACAATATTTCCCTGTTTCAGAGTTGGACCTGTGTACCCTAAGTGTGTGCATGTACCCTCGTACGAACTAACACATCCCTTCTTGTTTGTCTGGTTCAGCCTCTTGTGAAATACTTCTACCAGATCTGTGCATTTTCAGCCCAATTGCTCTGAATGTAATTACCCAATCTCGCTAAAACTGTTTAAATGTGATTAGCCAATGCAATTATGCAATAATAGAGTTGGTCCAAAAATTAAAACCAACAGAAAGAAAAAGAGAGGAAGAAAGAAGCAAATAGAGGCATTTGCATCAGATTTTTTTTTATTACTTTTCCTATTTGACAGTATGGAGGGAACAACCCTTCGAAGCTAGAAAATGATTGGTTTCGAAGTGGAAAAAAACCAACCTTGCCTTATCATCAGAATTTATTCCTTGAAAAAAGTTTTCAGTCTGAAAATGCTGACCCAGGGAAGATTTTTTGCCATCTTCCCTGTGGTTCTCTTTAGTTGCCTGGAGGCACATGAGAAATGGTGTCACCTTGTTCCACATGAGACGAATCAATGGTGGTCAACATCCCATGAAGAAAAATGCATCCAGAACCTGCTGAAGGTGGCTGGTGATGCTCTCCTCTGAAAGACGCTAAGCCCTGGTGATCTCCTTGTGTTCCTGGGGGAATCATTTGGGGATGAAGTGGGAACCTTGCTCCAGGGCTGCAGGCAAATGCTGTGTCATGCACAGCAGCATCTCAAAGGTTTGCATCATTCTTCACCCAAAAGAGTCCTTCCAAGAAGATCCTATGGTCACTGCCTTGGTCTTCGCTGAGAGGCCCTGAGGTTGAGAGCTATTGAACAGCTCAGTCCCTTCCTTTGCTGACTCTCCACCATGGGAACAGGCACATTACACCTTTAGACACCAAATCAACAAAACTCTTCCAGCTCAGTAATGGAGGTTATAAGCCAGCTGAACAAGTCAAGGCTTACTTCTATGCATTCACTTTTCATTCTTCATTTGACTAATTAAGCGAGAAAACTGGGTCATAAATTAATATGATTAAAACAAATGAAGCAGTGTAGAGTACACCCTTAACTGTGCAGATCATAGGTCACGCCATCTGTACTTGTTTGCTTAGCCCACTCCGGACAAAGTCCTAGCAGATTTTGAGCATTTAATTGTCAACTCTTCATTTTTTATGGTTCACTGCTTGCAAGCCCACAGATTGTGTGGACACTGAGAGGCAAAGGGCCAAATCATGCCCCATCCTGCCCCACTGTGAATGAACTGAATCAACAAGATGAGCGAGCATGCTGCCGAGGGTGGGACATGGCTGTGCCCGGCCACTCGTGCTGCACTTTGGATTGAGCAGAAATAGGAGGCAGCGGTGTTTTACCACAGAGGAATTTCCTACCTTGCAAGACCCACTGGACTGACCTCCTGTCCCCATTAGCTTTGCCTTTTCAGCTCAGACTTGATCTCACAATTTGCCCTGAACCCTTTCTCTGGCTGTTTCCAGCTGGGGCAAAGGGGCAGCCTGTCTCCAGTCATGGGGCTCATGGCCATAGCTCATCCTTGTGCAGGTCCTGGGGTACCCTGGCTGCTCCTCTTTCTTCCTGCTCAGCACCAGATCATTAGGGGACCGAGTGCCACCCAGCCACCACTTGCATAAATGTGCTGCAGCACTGGAGGTATCTGCACTCTCCCTGGCAGCACACATGGTCCCCTGGAGGAGCTGATAAGAACCTAATAATTTAATTTTGGGGAGGGAAACCAGGGAGATCAAAGTGACCTGCACTCCTGTCTCAGCCACATGTCTCCTGGCCATGCTGGGTTGAAAATGCCATGAAGCTTTTGCAGGCAGATCTCTGACCCCTTCGTTAGCCAGGCCCAGCTGACTATCACCTTTCCTGCCTCTTTAGGAGCTGTGGCCCCTGCACAGGTAAGTCAGGATTCAGGATGGATGAAGGGAAGGGCAAACCTCCAAACACCAGTATTTTTCTGTGCCCCAAGGGCATAGGTAAGACAGTGCATCTGCTGGCTTGAAGTAGATATTGTTACTGGAATTTGGGATGCCTTTCGGATTAAGCATCATGCAGCACTCACAAGGCTCCACTTAGCCGACATGTCTGAGCTCTGCCTGAAAATCTTATTTCCCTGTCATTACTTCTAAAGCTGTCTTTGCCTCTCCTTCTTTCTTTTTTCATTCTTTTCATCCTGGCCAGTTGTAACATGTACCTCCTTGTTATGTTCTTCAGAGGTACTGCTCTGTTTTTACTTGAACTAAATAATTGTCTGTGCTCTTTTCTCCCCCTTTCCCAGTATTGGCCTTTTCCCCAAATTCCTGGCACAGGCAATTTGTTTTCTATGGTTTTGCTTCAGCTGAGCTTGGTTATTGAATGCATTTTCTTCTTTCCAGAGAGACTCCTGGTCCAGCCCCTGGGATGTTTTTCCAACACATTAAGTGTTTCCATGTCTTTCCTCTCCTCTACTCTGAGATTTAGTCTTATCTTTTAAAAAAGTAGCAGTAACCTTTTACATCTCTACTTCTGGCCCGTTTTCTAAGGACACAAGGTGTATTTAATGGTGCTATGCATGGGTATGTGTATGTCTACCTGTTGATTCCCTCATAACTTGAACCCCTTGGCCAAATTTAATGAAGGTGGACAGAGAGTTAGGGAGCTCAAAGACTTCAGGTTCTGAAAAGTCTCATGAATACGTGTGAGTGAGCAGACAAGGAAGATGCTCTGTGCTCCTTAACCAAAGGGCAGAATAGATACTGTGGTTTTGGGGGGGAAAACTCAAAAATATGACCAAGGGCTCTGGATCCAAAAGCAAATGAAGAACATGCACTTATTTCTCTTTTAAATCCCATGCTTTTTAAACCATAAAGTCTAATGATTTTGGAGGGACCAGAATCATGACTTTTAAACCCTTGGGTATGAAAGCAGTGATGTTGGAGTCTCCTTGCAGCCAAGACTAGTCAATAGACCCTCACAACCCCATGAGGGTACTGCCTCGCCTCCTCCTTTGTGCTGGTTCCCTGCCAAGCTGTTCCTAGAGTCAGGAAAGAAACACTCCCAGCCTGGAGCTATGCTATTGCCTCCAAATATGTGGTACAGGTCCAGGCAGGGACAGCATGGGACAAAGCAGATTGAAGAGCTGGATGTACTGGGTAACCTTGGGCAAGTTGGTTTACCTCCCAGAGCCTCTGCTTCTCTACTCACCCTGCAGAAACCCTTGCTGGTAGGACTTTTCCCTGCTGTGTCTGTACAGCACCTACCACTTCAGGGTTCCCACTAGGTTGTACCATGTGGGGAGGGACTGCATCGGGTCCTAAAAAGTAATAGTTACGGGCACAGCAATCTCATTCAAGAGCCACAGGATCAGCATCACTGTAGAGAGCAAAGGGGATAGCCTGGCTTGTAGGAGGCATTTCTCAGGGGCTTTGTTCGTTGGATGGGTGCCCCTTGGCTAGGGTTTGTCTCAGGCACTCTTCCCAACAGCTCCAAGGAGATAAAAAACTGAGGTGGAGAAATGGAAAGAAATGAAGAGCAGGCAGGAAAGAAAGACAGAAATTGGGAGACAGAAAGCAGGAGAGAGCTCTCTTGTCTGTCAGAACAGGTAGCTACTGACTCAGGGCAAAATATTCCCATATGAAGACCGAAATCTTTCCTAGCCCCAGCCTCCTGAATACACAGACCCCACACAAGCGGTCAGTGTGAAGGTCGGCATTGCTCCCTATTGAGGAGCACAGCTGAAAACAGCCACATTTTCTTCCTTTAGGACTTTAAGTCACTCCCTGTAAGGTCTGATAGTTCAAGGAGAGCTTCTCCAGGGTGTGCATTTGCCTTCCTTCCTAACCATATTTGGATGTGATATGGGTGCTTTACCTACATTTCCCACACGAAGAAATCCCCTTAGCTGTAACCCAGCTTCTCCCTCCTTGCAGACAGCTATTTACAGGATTTCAATGGGTAGGTCTGAAATGACTCCATGTCCAGAATTGCCACTGCCAAAGGAAGGAGACAGGGGTCTTTGCAAAGGGCTTTAATAATCTTCCTGTTGCTTCGGCTGGCAGCTTTCGGCATGTGTCCCACATTCTTCAGTAGCCCTTTCCTTAGCAATGAATAGGCTTTTAGCGCGCTCTCATAATGGTTTCTTTTCCTGTGGCACTCAGAAAAAGCTTTCAGCCTGCTCCAGCTGCTGCCTCTGCTGCCTCTCCTTATCCACCAGAAAGATGCTCAGCATATCCTCTGCCGCTAATAGAGCCACTCTTTCACCTCTGAAAAGAAGTGGCATGTGAGCAAGGGGTGGAGGATGGCTTTGCCTCTGTTTAGTTTTCTTAAAGCTCCTTTGCAAGCTGGGGGTTGCAAGGCTGAGTTAGGACCTCTTCACCCCCCCAAAGAAGCACACGTGCCCTGTGGATCAGCAGCCCTGATGCAGGATCAGGGGGCTTCAGCCTGGAGCTGCCGTCCTGCACTGTGGCAGTAGCATGCCAGAGACTGAACTTGCACTCCCTGGTGCAGGAGGTCTTGGCTCTGATTTAAGGCAGGTGGAAAGTGCATGTTCCTCCTGCCTTGTTTTCCTTGTCTTAATTCCCAGCAGGGCTGTTACTCTAAAACCTGCAGTGACAGGACTCTTATACAGCCACAGTAGTGTGTAATCTACTCTGCACGAGTATGTTGTTGCTTGGGTTTTTCCTCCTGGATTTGATAATCATGCTGCTTAATTAGGGAGCAAAAATTGCTTTAGTTCAGGCTAATAAAAGGGCCTTTGGAGGGCCCAGCAGTTATCTCAGATCCCTACACTAGCAGGTACCCTAGATAGCTTTGAAAATTGTACAATAGGTAATGTAAGCTCAGATTCTCAAAGTCTTTGAGATCAATGAGAATTAAAACCCATGGAAAAACATCAGGTACCCATGTACTTTTCTAGGTCTGGCTAAGAAGCACGTCTGCAACTGTGGACTTCAGCAGCAAAAAACTCATTTTCCGTGATGCAAACATGATGGGAGGAAAGGGAGAGAGTGGCAATGCAACATGCTGCTGTGACTTCTCAAGAATTTGAAGTTATTTTCATACTAACCTGCAGTCTCATTACATGAGTTTCTGTGTTTCCTCTTTCTCTTAACTTGGTTTTCTTATTTTGCTGTCCAGGAAAGCATTGCATATGTGTTTACTATTTTCCTTATGTATATGTGACTCCCGTGCATTTCCACATATTGCTGTGTATTTTTTCAGGATTAAAGGGAAAATCTACATCACCTATTTCTCCACTATTAGGACAACTACTCTGTGATTCACACGGAGATTTGGGACAACAGTAGACACGAGGTAAGTTTTAGCCCAGTTCCTAAAAAGTTGTACATTGGCACATGCACTGGGAGATGTGTCTCTATGTGGCTCTGTCCATCCGTCCCTCATTAATACCTCTTGATTCCAGCATGCAATTTCACCAAAATTTCACCGAAGGGTGGAGATCTCACAGGAAGTGTATTTCTCTAAGTTTCATAAAAATAGGTAGGTGGGCTGAAGAAAAACCTCCACTGAGAAGCTGTCTGAGATTACCTCTGAGCAGAAATCTGAGGAGTCACAGCCTTGGAGACCTACAGCCTCCTTAGGTGGGTTGGTCTTAGTCATCTCCTGGGCCTGAATGCCAAATTCCCTTCATCACAAAGGAGGGAATAGCACTCGGTGGCTGAACAGCAGCCTCAGAGGACAGAGGCAAAGAAGCCATAACATTTTCCTCAATCTGTATTTCACAGGTATAGCAAACACGGCAAGTTTTTAGTGGTTTGATACTTTACGCAAGGGGTTAATACATCCACTTGGTGAATCAACCAAGTCAGAACACATCGCTGGCCAGATGCCATCTTCTGCAGTAGGTCAGATGCAGTCCTGGTAGCTACCTGCCTCTCACTGCCCTAAAAGAGATTTATATCGTCCTGGGGTCTTGGTACAAATCACCAAGTACTTCTTTTCTTCAACAGTCTCCACTTCTTATACCAATCAGGTATAAACTTAATTCTTCAGGGAGGAGGGGAGAGCTCTACGTTGACCACTGACATAAACATTATTTCAGATGATGAAGTATAGCTGTTACAGTAACACCGCATCTGACAATCTCAGGCAAAGTGCTGTGGTGCTAAAATAGCAGTCTAAAAAATTGAAGTACCTGCTTTCTCCTTGGCACTTTTGCTCCTGTTACAGCATTACAGCAACACACACCCACACACCCACACACCGAGCAGTTGCTCTTTGCTCCAGGCTGGTTACTTTTCTGCCTAATCCACGCACAGCCATCAGGGGCCTTGTAACTACTGGCTGTGCTTGAATCTGCGGCCATGGACCTTGGCAGTGTTACTGCTGAAGCACAGCATCAAGTAGAGAAACAACCTTTCTGGTCACAACCTGCTCCCTTCGTTAGCTCCTGCCTGCTGACTCTGCTGCCTTAGCTGTAGCTGGCAAGGGAGAGAGGAGTTTCCACCTATCATCAATCCATGACATGTTCTTTTGCTCTGGTCTCAAGGGGTACAGAAGAACCAGGAAAGGTGCAGAGGGTGACAAAAGCATGCAGTGAGGGCTGTACAGGACTAACAACGTCTCTGGAAAGGAGGCGAGGGGGTTCAAAAAACCAGCAAATTTGCAGGAGGAAAACGCATGGAAGGCTTTTAAATCCAAAGGACTGCACCTGGAAACATCTGAGTTGCAGATTGTTGGATACTTGGAAAGTATTCTCAGAAAATATCACATGTTCTTGCTTTGCTTATTCTTATATTCTTCCCTTCCAGTATGACTGTTCTTATGATATTTTGCTGCTCTTTTTGCACAGCCCCAAGGATCTGTAAAGCTGCAGTTACTTCTCAGAGACCTGTTTGGTCCACATATTTGGCCCTTGGTGTGGCCACTGTCTCACTCCTGCAGTAAGCTGAGGGCATGGGAAGACATCCTCACAGGCCAGTGGGCAAAGGGCAGCTGCATGGTCCCCTACGTTCCCTGGCAGAAGCTTTACCACTCCTGTTCGCTGTCATCCCAGTTTACTGTCACCCATAATCAGGGATACAGTATTCTTTGTCATACCATAATCAGGGATAAAATGTGTAAGGATAGAGATTCCCCTCGCTGCTTCTAGCCACTGAATCACAACCAACGTTCAGAAATTGCTCATGCTTTTTTATCTCCCTAACGTAGCTTTTTATAGCATATTCCATACAGCTGATGTAAATCAAGGCATGCTCTGCTTGTGTATTAATCCTTGAATGCCAGGCAAACCCTCAGCTAACTTACCCGCCTCCTGCTACCAGCGAGGCACTTTATCAACCCAAAACCATGGAAGAAATCAGCAGGCACTTCTATTTGGAGCACTCGCAAGTTCTTCATTCAAGCATGTTTCCTGTAGTTGAAACCCTCCTATCATTTTCCTTGCTCCTTCAGTAGCAAAGCTTCACTGTGAGAGGAGATCACACAGCTTGTTTTCAGATCAGCCCAGCTTGTTTTGAAAAGCCTGACCCTGCATTTCCCCCGCCAGCTAGAGGCAATGTCCCCTGCTAGGACAGGATGCCACACATCCAAGGCCTTGAACATCTGCGCTCGTTCTTGCCCTTTTTTCTGGCTTTTCCCCATTTTACCCTCAAAGAAAAATCTCAGGAAGACCCTATGAAGGAGAAATTGCCATTATTCTTGGGAGGCAAGTTGGGGCCCTTCTTTTCCAGCACATAACGATTTGTTTTTCTTCATGTTTGTACATTATTATGGTTTTGAAAAAGGGGACAACACACCCAGTTTTAAATTTACTCCTGTCTCAATTCGACTTTGTTTCCAGAGCCATTCAAAGGAGCATTAGAGTAAACAAGATGTGTGGGAGGGTATTATTCTATATTTTTCATCTTCTTGCTGGTAAAACTGCATGTGCCTTTGGAGGATAAAGTTAAATATTTACCCTAGGTCAACCATCCCTGTCTGCAGAGTTTATATTTTGTTGGAGTTTGGGCAAGTAAGTGGTATTTGCAAAATTCCTTGCCTGCCTCTGCTATTAGAAAATGCACTCACAAAGGTCTTTTTTATTTATCCTCAGAATATTTTTGATCAGGCATGAGAACTTACCTAGCGTGGAGAGACAGTGAATCCACATGTGACACTGTGGTGGGATTGTGTTTGGGACTGGGACTGACCTCCACTGAGGGCCAGGGGGGTTTCTTTCCATGGTTCTGGATATCTTGAAATCAGGCTCATTCCGGTAAGTCCAGGTGGCTGCATGTGGGTGGCTGGTGCTGCATCCAGCTTGCAATGGGGTTAGCTGGTCGGTGGCACTGGGAAGAGCCGAGGAGCACACTTCATGTTCCTCCCAGAGGCAGGCGGAGAGCATTTCTGTGATGGGGCTGGAATCTGTCCAAATTGCTTGGCATCCCAGGCCCAACAAAGTCTTCTTGCCAAGCTAAAGTCTGCATACTAAGGAAGTGCTCTAGGCCTTCCTGCCTCAGCCAGCATGCTGTGGCTCTTCTGAGGATCTTCATTTTGCCTGGTGGAAAACAAGCTCTCTCCCACATGCTTTTTATGTATTCTCCTCCAAAAAAGACCACTCTGTAATACAGCCCCTTGGGACACTGCAGGCTGCCCAGAACATCTCAGCTGGGATGTTTGGGAGCACCTTTATTCAAGCTTGTATTGAAAAACACAAATATAAAACCTAACCCCTTCCTGCCCTTTTTCCTTTCATCTTGCTCCCTCCTCCCCCCACCATGACTTTTAGGCATCAGACTTCAAACTACTTCAAACTACTTCATATCAAAGCAGTCACGGGAGATGGGCTGATTGATGATATCTTTCTAAGCATACAGAGTTTTCTGTTAGGTCTCCCAAGAACAGAGGGTAAACAGCAACCAGACCCAAGGAAGCTCCTGAAATCTGCAGACAACCTTGCCAGTCTTAGGAAGAGGGAGACAGCAGCAGGAAGACGGGGGGAAGAGGAGGTGGCGCAATGAGTGTTCACTGCACCTCTGCTACACACAGCTGGTATGCGGTTTTGTAGGAAACGTGGCCCAAGGTCTACTCTAACCTGTGGCAAGAGGGCATGTATCAGGAGTGAAACTCAAGGACCTGCAAACAGCTCTTTGAAAGCCACCTTCTCCTCTAGCAAAGAAACTCAAGTCTGATATCTTTCAGACTTTGTGTAGATCTTCCTCACATGTGGAAAACCTTCTCCTCTGTTTCTTATGGGCTTTTCCACCCTCTGAAACCCCTGCCATTGGAGCACTTTTGTGCCAGTAACTTAGTATGTGTTGATGTGACCCTATGAGTGATGAAGAAAACACCCACCAGACAGCTTTATTATCATCATAGATTATCAAAAGCTAAGGGTGTAGCAATTGCTACTTTATTTCATAGGCTTTGCTCTTTCAGAAGTATTTGTTACGTATAGTCTATTATGCTTGTGCTTTGTGGTAGTACATAACAATACCTAACATATGCAGTAAGACAGATAGATAGTATGTAGTAATGTCGAGCAGATTCTACTTTTCTCCTTCCCCAAAACCAAAAATCACAAGGCAAAAGCTGTCTTTAATACCTTCATTTCTGGCTGAGGTGAGCAGCACTGTGCAGTTAACAGTCAAATCTGACTTTCTCCAGAGACCACAGCTGTTGCTATCCAGAGGTTTGATTTTATTACAGAGGCCACCATGAAGTTCAGAGCTACCTCCAGATGTGGGTGTCCTCAGGGCCAGGGTACATTTATATTTTGGAAGTCAGGGCAGAAAAAAAGTAGGACACAGTTCAGATGCCAGGTTAAATCTCCTCTGAGGAACAAAAGATCATCTTGAGTTTGTAATGTTGAGTGAATATAATACGTAATGAAGTCACAGAGAGAGGAAAATAATGATTTTCTATGATACTGTTGTACAGCCTGGTTTTGGCGAGACCTGCATTGTAAGTCAAGGGCATCCCACGACAGAAATTACCTGAAACCTGGGTATCCTAAACAAATTCTCTAGATCTTCTCCATACTCAGTGGAGAACAGTAGATACCCCCATGGGAATTTAATCTCATCTGCCTCAGACACATCTTTTAAAAGGGGTTGACCTTCTCTATATCTCTATTGACTATGGAAAAAGTAAGAATTAGACATTAAATTTCTAGGTGGCAACACGTAGATTATATAGATCCCATCCCGAGTGTCCATCCCACTGATCTGCAGCAAGAGTGTGGTAAAGGTTAACCATGGGAATGGATGAGCAGTAGGAAAAAGGTATTGTAAGCCTTTCCTCAGAGAGGTCTCAATATCAACTTCCCTTGACAAAGCAGGACGTTTTCTGAGGGAAACAGCTCAAAATAAGTCCTGTACTCTGCTTGCTTGGTGCTGAAATATAGAGAGGTAGGACCGGATTCCTTTACACCCATTGAGATTTTTTTCATTCCCTTCACTGAGGCTGGAATTTCAAATACGCACACCAAAAAATTATATCAAGCAGAATTTGACTGGAAATCAGTAGGACCTCTTCCTTCCTGGGCCCGTGGTGAAAACTATGCTGGCTGTCTCCTCACCAAAAGCAAAAGGAAATTTTTTATTTTATTTAAAAGGAACTGGATTTTTTTCTGGTTTTTTTTGTTTTGATTATTTGTTGTTGCCTGTTTACGATCCCTCTGCTGATTTCTGGAGGAAGCACTCTACTAGCCCTGTGCACGTGAAAGCCATCCAAGACAGAAAAATTCTTCAAGTCGCAATAGGGAAAGTTGAAAATCCTAATTTAGAAGCACCAGCAGGGTGGACTTTGAAAACATGCAGACTCACTCACTGGAAAGCTCCCAAGATCTACAAGTGCTGAAATGAAAACATGACACAATGGATCAGTCAACGGTTATTACTGAATAAGTCAGCGGGCTTCAGAGTTAATCACTGCAGCCATCCATGAACTCTCACAGGGTATGGAAAAACATTTAGCTTTGCCTAGAACATCTTTGGGATGATGTGCGTTCATATGGTGGGAGGTTCACATGCTCTATTGTCTCTTCTTGGCAAAAGCCTTGTCATCTGAAGATATGTTACAAAAAGAAGGATAACTGTTTGGATCAGTGTTTAAATCACAAAATCACAAGGGAAAAAAAGGGAGGGGAAATTAGGAATCCGAATTCTCATGGTGTCATTGACCAGGAAGCTTGACGCAAGCATCGCTGCCTCAAGGTGTTCTTCACAAAGGGTTGGCTATCACCAACCAGCCTTAGCATGGGTTAAAAACCATGCAGTGGGATCTATGATTTTGGAGGTGTGTGTTCCTGCAGATCACCTGGCTGTTCTCGTGGCACTGCTCTGAGCAAAGTCAACCCTGCAAGGACATGGGGAGATCATCCAGGAGAGAAGGAGCTGACTATTGATTCATATGGTGGAAAAGGCTCTATTTTAACTCTTGTGCTGATCTCATACATATGCTGCTGCTACAGAGGAGTTTTCCTATTTATTACGTTCTTGTTCACACTTCCCTGAATTTCTCTCCTTGCTTTTAAGTTTGCGTATGGGAACAGCATTTCTGCTCACTGTTTGCTTTTAGAATCTTTTCTCAACTGAAACAGAGAATAAAGATTTCTATATGTTTATATTTATTTTATAATTTTCTGTTGTCCTTTCTTTTCCCCTTTTCTCTTCCACTTTTCACGGGTTAAAGGAAAGAAAAAAGGGTGAGACCACGAGAGAATGGCAGGGAACAACACAAGGAAAAAATGAAGCATGATGTTTTCATGAGGAATGCTCTCAAAATATTATTAAAAAATCCATTTCAGAAATGCTTCTGATGGGAAAAGAAACAATCCTTTTAGAGGGTTAATTGTTTATTATTCACAAACGTATTCGCAAAAAAAATTCAAAACCAATTTTAAAAGACCCACTGTCCTAGTTTCAGCTGGGATAGAGTCAATTGTCTTCCTAGTAGCTGGTATAGTGCTATGTTTTTGAGTTAGGTATGAGAAGAATGTTGATAACACACTGATGTTTTCAGTTGTTGCTGAGTAATGTTTAGTCTAAAGCCAAGGATTTTTCAGCTTCTGATGCCCAGCCAGCAAGAAGGCTGGAGGGGCACAAGAAGTTGGGAGGGGACACAGCCAGGACAGCTGACCCAAACTGGCCAACGGGGTGTTCCATACCATGTGATGTCACATCTAGTATATAAACTGGGGTGAGTGGGGGTTGGGGGGATTGCCACTTGGGGACTAACTGGGCATCGATCAGCGGGTGGTGAGCAATTGCATTGTGCATCACGTATATTCTAATCCTTTTCTTATTACTATTGTCATTTTATTAGTGTTATGATTATCATTATTAGTTTCTTCTTTTCTGTTGTATTAAACCGTTCTTTTATCACCCCATGAGTTTTACTTCTTTTCCCGATTTTCTTCCCCATCCCACTGGGTGGGGGGGGAAGTGAATGAGCGGCTGCATGGTGCTTAGTTGCTGACTGCAACTGCAACTGGTTTAACTTAGTTAAACCATGACACCCATATATTTTTTGTTCCTTTTGAGGTTGGTGGAATTGAATGTCTTTGAAAGTGTTTGTAGATACTTGCTTTCCTGTTTAGTTTAGTCTCTGTTTTCTCCCTCTGCTTATCCTAATTTGGTAGAACATTCATTCCCAGACTTCCACAAACCAAGTGTTCCTCAAAGGGAAAGTTATCAGGAAAAAAAATATAAAATCAATAAGAATATGCTTGGTATCTTGAGTCAAATTTTCATGCAAGAGCAAGCTGCAGGTCAAGACTTAGCATTGAGCTCTGAGGTGGTTGGTGGTTGATGCAGTTACTCATTGGTGGAGCACTTACCTATTTAGATGGAGACAATTCCCAGAAGCTCCAGCAATGGTGTAGGGATCTTTGGGTCTATCCACGAGGCTGGAAAGCAGAAAAGAGTCTTATTAAATTGGGATTATTGCCCCATCATGCCCTGTCAATCTCTTTAATTAGTCCAGTCTACTCAAAAAGGGATGTGTGGCTGGTTGTTTTCACAGTGTGTTTTCTGCTAGGCTGTGCTTTGCTGATATCAAGGGAATGAACTGAAATGAAGCCCCTTCTAAAATCCAAACATGGGCTGAAGCTCGTGCAGCTGGCTCCGTGAGCAAACATGAGAGTACTGTACCTCCAAGGCCCTTGTGGATTTGAATGCCCCGGGTGTCCTTTAGCAGCCCCTCGTACCATCAGAGACATGGTCTGCTCCTCAGACAACGTGCTCACGTGGTCAGACATGAGTTTCAGCCTGGTTCCTCAAGGAAGCATGCTCGGAGCCTGTGTGTCCGTGCCATGCTGCCACCAATGAGCCTGTGGACACACTGGACGTCTTTGACTGTCGGGATGGGGGCACAGCCACAACCTGTCCTGGTGCAGAGGATGGCTCCTGCCTCTCCGAGAGGTTCCTGGAGAGAGGAGGGGGATACTGAGGGGACGTGTGTGAAGCATGGGACACTGAGGAGACATGCGTGAGTGAGCTGTGGGGACACTGAGGGGGACACTGAGGAGTTGTGTGTGAGCTGTGGGGACCCTGATGGGGGGATGTGTGTAAACCATGGGGCTACTGAGGGGACATATTTGAGCCTTGGAACACTGAGGGGATGTGTATGAACCGTAGGGACAGAGATACATTTGTGAGCCATGGGGACAATGAGGAGACATATGTGAGCTGTGAGGACACTGATGGGGATGTGTTTGAGCCATGGGCACGCTGAGGGGGGCATGTGTGAACCGTGGGGACACTGAGGGTGACACTGAGGGGATGTGCGTGAGCTATGGGGACACTGAGGGGACGTGTACGAACCGTGGAGAGACTGAGGGGACATGTGTGATCGGTGGGGAGACAGAGGGGAACACTGGGGGGACGTGCGTGAGCCACAGGGCACTGAGTGGGACACGTGTGAGCTCTGGGACACGGAGGGGGACGCTGAGAGGATGTGTGTGAACCACGAGGACACGCGTGCGACCCGTGGGCACGCCGAAAGCCCGTGGGTAGTGCGCGGGCGGCTTCGCGGGGGCGCGGAGGGGACGTGCGGGACCCGCGGACGGCGATGGCGCTGAGACCCCCGCCCCCCCCCCCACCGGCCGGCGACCGCGCGGCAGCGGGGCGGGGCGGGGCGGCGGA
>VYZV01036514.1:13326-70981 GCA_013401275.1 Pandion haliaetus | reverse complement strand
CGTGCGCGGTGCGGCGCTGAGCCCGGCGCAGGTGGCCTACCTGGCCTTCCCGGGGGAGCTGCTGCTGCGGATGCTGCGGATGGTGATCCTGCCGCTGGTGGTCTGCAGCCTGGTGTCGGGAGCCGCCAGCCTGGACACCCGCTCGCTCGGCCGCCTGGGGGGCATCGCCCTCGGCTATTTCCTAGGCACCACGCTGCTGGCCTCCGGCCTCGCCGTCGCCCTCGGCTTCATCGTCCGCCCCGGCGCCGGCGCCTCCGCCCTCAACGCTCCCGGGCTGGGGCTGCCGGGCGCCGTGCCCACCAGCAAGGAGACGGTGGACTCCTTCCTCGACCTCGTCAGGTGAGGCCGCCTCGCTCCCCGTCCCCTCCTCCCTCTTTCCCGCCCGCCCCGCCGCTGCCGGAGGATGATGACAGACCTGGCAGTGTTGCACGCTGCAGCCGGCGGCCGCGGAAACTTCTCCTCTTCCTTCTCTTCATCCTCCTCCTCCTCCTCCTTCTTCTCAACCTGGCTTCTCCAGAGGCACTGCTTTCTGCCCAGGTACCTGCAGCCTGGTCAGGTGCAGGGCTGCGTGGTGCTCTACCTCTCCCTCCTTTATTTTTAATTTTGACTGGGAAGCTGCGAGGATGAGTCAAGGCTTGCTCAGAGCTCTGGGTGCCTGGACCCGTTTTTGGTCCCCTCTGGAGGGAGAGTGGCTTCTGGGTGCTCGCTGCAGGGCAGGCATGCCCTTGCCTGGCACCTTACCCTGCCCCACTGCTTGTCGTTGCCTGTCTCTCGCAGGCAGGGCAGGGCAGCTCTCCCTACCTCTCACATGCACCTTTTTCTTTTAATCCCCCCCCCGTTTACTCAGTTTCCTCACAAAAATGCCAGCTTGCATCTTGTAGTGCCTTCTTGTAGGTGCAGGCATGGAAATGCAAACCCGTGTTTCCATCAAGGATGTACCCTAAACATAGTCCGGCATGAGGAAGGACACTCTGTAAGTTCATGAGCTTCCCATCCCACCTCTGCACCTTGCAAAGACAAGACTCACATTCCCCAAAACTACCTGGAAGCAAGGCTTCCTCTTCTAACCAGATCATAGTCTTTTTGTTTTGCCCTTGTTCCTCCTTGCAAAGTTGCAGACTTCCCCTTTTTTTTTTTTTTTCCCCAGAGCCCATGTCTTATTGAGATCTGTCCATCTCTTTAAATAAGACAGAAACAAATTACACAAATGAGGCAAACATCCAGCCAGCTTTTTGAATATCAAATATCCAACTGCAGTCTCTTGTCCTTTGAATCGTGGTGCAGAACCCCAAATGGAAACAGATGGTGTGTTTTGTTACCCTGGGTCTGGCTCTGCAACACCTGAGTGGTATTGGACAGTCAGAAGAAAGTATTACAGGTGCCAGAGAAAAGTGGTGGAATAAAGGAAGACAGGGGAGCGGCAGATGTGTCTCTCCCGGCAAGCATAGCTGAGGGAGTGATGGGAAGTGATAGCGCATCAATACGGAGTGTGGAGTTTTTTTAAAACATAGGAGGATGAATGGTTTTGGAGGTGGTAGATGTTACCAAGATGCAAACAGAAAAGTTAAGGGCGGTGACCTGCATACCACTGAAGTGGCTGGAGAGCTGTGCTTAGTGGATATCTTTGTAATTACAAAGCTGAGTACGGGATTTTTATTTAGATCATTTGCTTTGCTTTTATCAGTTCAGTTTTTCAGCTGAGAGACTTTTTAGCTGTGTCAGTAAACAGATGTGGCAAAGATGATAAAAAGAGTTTCTAAAAAAACCCCCCAAACCAACCCCGAAACTGTAATTACAAATCCATGTTAATGTCCTTTTCTCCCCCAGAGAGAAGTATGTTCCATTTGGACAGAAAGTAAGTCTGGTTTGTCCCATTGGCAACCATGTACTTCATGTCCTCAGCCCACCTCTCTGAAAGATCAACAGTTAAGGACCTCTCCTAAGGACCAGCAATTCCTGACAGAGCATGTTAAGAAATAATAACAGGACAGTGAGAGTAGGTGGGCTGGCTGTGAAGGTGATGTGGAGTTGAATGGAAGTGTAGACAGATGAAGGNAAAAAAAAAAAAAAAAAAAAAAAAAGGAGTCTGCACAGGAGAGTTGGGAAGATGACTGTAGCGTTGGCTGCCCTGGGTGCATCCTAGCGTGGTTGCTGTACATGTTGCTTCATTCTTGTGTCTCCATGCAGCACAGAGCAGGATGTAGCTGAGGAACAGGGCAGGAATGCTCCAGCAAGCTTCAGGCTGTGGGTAACATCTGTGAAGTTGGGAGCAGAAGGCTGCTTCTTGCTCTGGTCTGTAAATGCAGGTGGAGAGTTATCTTCCAAGGGGTTATAATGGTGGTGGGATTGAGTCCTTAACTCTAACACTTGTAACGATGAGACTTGGGTAAAGCATGCAGGTTGCGTTGGGGTTTCCTTCTGGGAAACAAGGGGCCAGGGGCTTTCCCCCAATGCATGTACTGCATTGAACTGTACTGCATTCAGCTGTGAATTCAGCTTTTTCTTGGAAGGGCTTTTGTAGCCGCATTGTTGGGCAGTCCAGTTGTCACAGCAGTGACAGCAAAATGCAGTCCAGAAAAGATGCATTTGGACACAGCCATCACTAAAACTCCCAGTCTTAGCACAAATCCCTGACAGACCCAGGGATGGAGTGAGTTATGTGATTTTCTGGAAATAATATCTCTCTCCGTCTGCCTTTTAGATTTTTTTTTTTTAACTGATCTTGAAAATGTGGGTGTTCTGGTTTGAGCATTGATCTTGGTCCCTGCTGTGGTGGAAGGTACCACAGTAACCTCATTTTCAGTTAATGAGGCCTTGAGTGTATAGGTCCTGGAGGGCTGAAACTGTTGCCTTTAGTTTGGGTGGGTCTTGCAGCATCCTGCTCTTTGCTTTTCCTTTTCGCTCTTTTGGTCATGAAACGTTCTATTAGATGCAAGAAAACTTTGTTTCAATTGTGTCACAAGAACGGCTGTGTCCTTGAAGGCTTCACTGCTCAGTTTCAGATAAAAGGTAAAAATGAGGTGTGAATTGGTAAACTGAGTCCCCCTACAGCACTGAAAGCAGATGTAAAAGGTGGCCCAAGGAAGAAACAGGGAAGCAGAAATCACAGCTGTGAGTCAGTATTTGCCATGGCTTCTGCAGGGGTGACACAGGGTGTCCTTTCCCAGAATGCAGATCCCTTCTGCTTTTGGGAAGTGTATTAGTTAATGGCCGAAGTCGTTGCTTTCCATTGTTGCAGTGATGTCTGGAGGCCAGCTTAATTCTTGGTTGCGGTTTTCCATTTCCAAGTCTAAAGCTTCCATACAAACATGCACCTGAGCATGCAGACACAACCTCTGGAAAACAGATTTATCTTGGGCTTTGGTCGCAAATGGATGATGACTTGCTGTTGGGCCAAAAGGCTGTCTCTGTTTCATTTTGTCCATTGACCATAACCTCCGGGTCTAATTTGTCTGCCTTCCTCTGGCTGGAGGTGCTGGAGCACCCTCCTGGTTTCCCTCCTGGCAAATGCAGGAGGCAAGCCTTGAGCATGCCTGGCCAGGGCTTAGGCATGCTGTGTTCTGCCCCAGGATGCAGGTTGGGAACAGCAGAGCTGTTCTGAAGGTGCCTTTGTGCCCCACAGCAGGGATGCTGATGGCTCATCTCATCTCATCTCAGGTCTGTCATGCGGGCACCTCTTTGGAGCTCCCTAAAAGATGAACATGGCCAAAGGTAGGGGGAGACTGCAGTTCAGCTGTCACAAGCAGGATCCAGCAAGAGTTCCGAGGTGCTTCTACAAGGCTGATGGCTTAAAAAAAAAAAAAACCCAACCCAAAAGTGGGGTGTGCTGTGAACTCAAGGGGGGGACCTTGGATTTCCTTAACTCTGTCCCATATCAATGAAGAAAGACAGGCTTTTCCAGAGCACTCAGTTCAGGCTCTTACTTTAAGCCAGGCTCTGGAGCACTCTTACTCCATGTTGTCTTAGCTGAAGGTGGACCTTGAGAACATCTCCAGAGCATCTGGCATGGAGAGCAGCTCGATTGTACCAAATGGGTGAGCACTGAGTGCCAGCAGAGGATGAGGAGAGTGAAGGAAAATTTTAGAATTTCTGGTTTCGTCCCTTACGCATTTGTTTGGTGGAGAAGGCAAAATGGAGAATAAAGAGTTCTTGTCAGTTTGGCCATGAAGTGGGTAGCTGGTGGAGGAAGAGGCTAGCTGTGATATGGTGGGCTCTGGGACTGAGCACCCACTTGGGTAGGTGACAAAGCAGAGAGCCAGCTTGGCTTGGATCGTGCTGGGCGTCTAACCAGGGAGAAACAGGTGAGAAGGAGAGAGGTGGTGACAAGGAGGTGACTCCAGCCACCAGCTAACACAGCCCACCTATAGCTTATTGGAAAGCAGTTGAAACAGCAGGATCAAGTGTTTTGCAAGAATCTATTGATTTGTTAACACTTTTGACTGGCAATTGTCAAGACTGCATGTTTCGATAAGGTCAGAGTTTTGTTTTAGCTCTGATTTATATTTGCTGATTCGACAAAATTAAACAGTTTCACAGGAACCTATTGATCCTGTCAAAATTTCCAACAGCGGGTGATCCTGCCACTTCATTTCAGTGATGTCAATGTCTTGCTGTAATTTTATACAAAAGACTTCAGTAGAAAATCTCACTCATCAAGAAGGAACATTTCAACAAAATGTTTTACAATATTTTTTTAGTGGGAAAAAAAGGCCTCGAACAGGCTTTCTTTGCCCAATTTTGGGATGAAAACATGTTTTCAAACTGTGGAATTGGCTTTGGGAAGGGAGCTGTGTTTTTAATCCAGCTCTAGCTGTAACAGTCTGGGGAGGGAGGGAGATAGTAGCATCATCGGCTTTTTATAGGAGGGGTATGCAGAGGTCCATGTGTCTGCCCTGAACAGTAAGGTCAGGGTTTCTCGGGCTGCCAGGCAAGTCTGCAAAAGCAGTTTAGCTTATATTGTTCCTCACTGCCCTTTCTGCCTTTCTGCCAGAGGTTATCAGCTGTGCCGCCAAAGGGAGTACCCACAGCACTGTCAGCAAGCCCATGCGTTGGCTCCAAGCACCATTGGAGCCAGAGGGAACGCAGGCATGAGCTTGAGTTTTGAGTGCAGGGCAAAGCACCGCTTGTGTTTTGCCGGCTGAGCTGCAGAGCAGATGGCCAGGGCGGACTGTAGGGTCCAGAGCACTCATGCAGTGACCCTCAGTCAGGCACCGGCCGCTCTGGTAGCGCTTGTTTCTTATAGCCTTGCTCCTCATGGTGAGTCACCCAAAAGCAGCAACCATGAAGGCCGTCTCTGAAATCCCAGTGTGGAAAGAGAGCAAAACTTGACTGTTAGGAGAGGAGGGGGAGATGCCACCTTTGTAGTGATAAATAGAATAGGAAGTCGCCAGGGAACAGCTGCAGTTACACCAACAGCAGGGCCCCAAGATAGGCTAACCACTGGGTTTCATAGCTTGATGGCTCTTAACTGGAGTACCCTCAGAAAAAAGGGAAGTAGTAAATGTTACTGTCCACCTTTGCTTGTATTGTTTTCTGAGCCCAGATCCTCTCTTGAAGTATAGGGATTGCTGACTGATTTTTGTAGGAAGAACTCAACATTTTCATTCCTGTGCCTGCACTGTCTGGTGGGTTTTTTTTAGGAAGCCTCTGAACATTTCTGCCCCTTTCTTTTGTTCTTTATATTTATTACCTTTTACTACTGACTCCCACCAGTTATGTTTTATTTTCTAAGCAACAAAGATGCAGACTGGACCATTAAGGCAAAAAGTACCAAATACCTTCTCTGTGTTAAAGCGAATGCATGCACTCATAAATATGTATATGTCCAGGGCATGTACTGTGCATCCACATACATACCAAAAAGCAGATGAGAAAAATTGTTGTGTGATATTGAATGAAAATCTTGGGACAGGAAGAAAAATGAAGGTATTGGAGCAATCCAAACTGGGCTCTGGCAGGCTGCCACAGACGGCAATAAAGTTGCTGTCAGTGGACTCTTACCATTGAAAACGCTTCATTGAAAAAAACCAGGAGATAATGCAATACAGAATATTTTTTTCTAGGCTTCCTCACAAAAATATGTTTTCCAACAGCAAAGTTTTTGGCCTTGGAAGTGGAACCTTTTTGTAAGAAGCAATGCAAGAGGAATGTGTAGTATTTTAGGGTTTTGTTCTGCTTGCCTGGATTTCCCTTCATGCTTTTGCTGCCACAGCAAAGTTGTTTGCAGAGCTCTAGCAAAAGAACCATTTAGAAACAGTTAATAATAATCCCTTACAAATGCAATGAAGGTGTTCCTGTGCCATCTTTATCCTGCTGGTGGAAAGATACAGGGTAAGGAAGAGAGGAATTTGCCTGTAATATCAAACTTCAGAAGGATGGAAGCTACAGCCCCTTTTTGCTCCTTTTACAGCTCCAGATTTCCTTAGTAGTCTAGGATTTCCAGTAGCAGATGCTGCTGCTGAACTAAGATTTCTGTTACAGCAAAAATGCAGTGAGACCTTCTTGCTAAATTCAGTTAGGGGAGTAATGGTCCCTTCTTGCCTGGTGGGAGCAGCTTTTCACTCGAGAAAAAGAAAAAGCTGCATTTATCTGGCTCTGCATGGGGAGATAGTGGGATGAGTACAGTATTCAAACAGAATATATGCAGACACTGAAACTCCTGCCCTGGTGCTGCTGCTTTCTGGTTCCTATTTTAAGAGGATCTGAGATGGGTGCTTTCTCACACTGTGTGTTGTGCAGGTATGTGGAGGTTTCCTGGCTCAGCCCAGCTGCCACTCCAGCCCCAGGACACAGCTGCCACCCTTGACAGCTGTCTGATGGATTTCTGATTTTTTTTTTGGGGGGGGGCGGGGGGGGATGTCTGCATGACTTGCAACACGCAGAGACTTTCCTGCCCAGTGCTTGGTGAGGGGAGTAAAGTCTCTCTGTACCACCTATTTTGCCTTTAAGCCACAAAGGCGGTTGGGCCCATGTGTGGGTAATCCATCCCTCTCCATAGAGCAAGGTCCCAGCAGCAGTGGAGCATCCAGGGTGCATGCAGCACATCTGTCCCCCTGCCATAATGTCATGCATCGCTGGCTCGTCTCATTCTTGCCACATACAGCAAGTTTCATCTCTCTGCATCACAGGGCCAAGGGTGGCTGATTCCAGACCCCTGTGCTGGGCTCCTTATCACCCAGACTCAGGGTTTGCTCAGCGGCGTGCTCTTGCGATAGCCCACACCTGCTTCAAAAAGGTGATTGTGTTCTCTGGCACAGGGCATGGCAGCAGCAGGGATGGGGCCATGAGAAACAGCGGCAACAGTCAACAATCCAGTGATATAACCATAGTGATATCCTTAAACTTCATGTTCACATCTGGTACAGGCTTTCAAAGCAAAAAAACCTCAATATTTGGTCTGCATGGAAAAACCAACTGGCAGGTGCCCACGCTTAATTTGCATGCTCAATTACCCAGCTCATCAGCTTTCCTGTTTGCTGGTTCACCCGGACAGGAGGGGTGTTTATGCTTCCCCGTGTGACTCCTCTGCTTGGGCTTGGGGACGCGGTGAACTCCGGCTTGCAGGGACAGAGCTGGGTCTGGGTTTCTGTGGCAAGTGAACTTTGCCTCGCTGTGCATCATGAGCAAAGCCTGCAGGCTCAAGCACATGATGCGCCCAGGCAGGTCACCAGCCAGCTTTTTGCTCTCCCTGGAGCATGCAGCATCGTGACCTGTTTTTTTTTAGGCGCTGCTGTGGGGTTCTTGCACAAATCCATCTTAAGGTAAAAACCTGTGGTCTGACCCACCCATAATTAAAGCTTAATTTAATTCACATGCTGACTGATCTCAGGTGAGCAATGAGTGCAGTCTGTGCAGAACTTGTGCCTCTAAGGTAAGCCATTTATTTGTTGGTTGCTTTTTATGACCCAACACATTTTGTTTTTAAACTTCAGGATCTGAAACAAAGAGGAGCAAAACATTATTTTACATGTTGTTGGGACTTTGCAGCCAGGTGTACTTAGAAGTTGGATTGAACAAAACGCACAACTCCTTCTGAGCTGCTGAATTAAGATCCAAAATTTTTGCTTGGTGGATTGTCAGAAAAGCTGTTTGCTGTCCTCAGAGTCAAGTTCTGTGACCACTGCTCCAGGGATAAAGAAGAGTGACTGCTATATGCTCGTATTTGAATAGCTTTAGTGCTATTCATACTTGAAGCAAGAACCTGCCCCTTGCTTTGCTGTAGCAGACATCACTCAAGTATGTGCTTTAAGTATATACTTGGAGTTAAGTTAGTGTTTAATTACTGAGGCCCATGCCTGACATACGGTGTAGATTATGGAGGGTTTGGTTTCCTGGCCACATTTAAACATTGGAGAACCATATCGTTTAGGCTTTAGGATTGCTTCCTTTGGCTTTGTTTCGTCAGGATGGAAAAGCTGATTTAAAAAAAAAAAAAAAGTAATTTGATTTCTGGTTGGTTTTCAGTCTTTTTTCATCTCTTTGCTTCTTCAAAATCCAGTCAATTCTTTTTTTTTTAAAAAAGTAATCATCCTGCTATGAAAAGTTGAAAAGAAATACACTTATTTTCCCAACAGTGCGTTTTCTTTTTTCTTGTTAAAACTGCACTGAGCTGAGCCCATTGGTATATTGTGATGTTTTACTCCTGATAAAATTAAGTTTGCTTTTACTTTATATGAGGTTTTTATCCACCGGAGAGTTCCATCTGTGCAAGAATTGATGGGCGTTAGCTGTTCCATTGATCTTGTTTGACCAATTCTTAAGCATCTTTGCACAGTTAGAGTTCGCTTTCCTCCTTTCAGACAGACAGCTGTATTGTCAAATTTTAAGGAGAAAAAGTTGCTGTTTCTTTCGTGCTCAGTGGAATGTAGACTCCAGAAGCAAAGTTATTCTTACAGCAATTTGGCTTTTGCAACTGCCTCCTAATACACTTGCAATGCAACAGAGAGAGAGGCTGAGGTAGTTCACAGTGGCCACTTGTTTGATGAAGGTCCATGAACTTCACATTGCTGTCAAGGCTGTGGGAAAACCCTCACTGTGTGGCAGGATAATGGAGCTATGCAATGGAAAAGACCGAAGTCCTTATCTGTGCTGTTTTTTAATCTCCCTCTTGCTTTCAGAGATTTGACTCTGCTGCTCCATTTCTTGCTGTGGTTTGGATTTACACTTTCCATGTCATTCGTGGAATGATCATAACTGAAAGCCTGGTTTAAAATCATGTTTGCCGGGATAACTACAGCAAGAACTGGGGGGAGGTTAGCAGGGCACAGCCTGGAGGTAGCTGCACCTTCCTCAGAGCAGCACAAGGATCAAGGATGGGGAGCAGCTACCCAAGTGTGTTTTGCCACAGTTAACTGGCTCTCGGTAAGGTCTTTTGTCTCCTTACCGTAAGAATTGCTATGCCTCCTTGATGCATTTGGCTGGCAGTGTTTTCAGTTCGTACCTATACCCTTCCTGCCCTCACCAGCTAGGGTCCTGTCGTGACCCCAGAGATTGGCTTTTATTCCTATTTTGCTTTCTGACACAGCAAAAAAAGCTGCCATTTGGCTAGGGGAACACATGCTCTTTGCCCACCATAAGGGGGGAAAGAAGTGTAGCATTAAAAACTACTATAAAATACAAGAAGCAGCAACTTCTTCCTTACATGGTCCAGTTAACCATTTTTCCTGTCCTTGTTGCTTCATAGATGCACATATACACTGGATGCCCAGTGGAAGTGTATGTCACTTTGCATGCTATCCTCTCTGCACTAACCTGGTGCTTGATTTGCATTTCTGTACGAAAGCACTACCAAATTCAGATGTTGCAGCTTCCATATGAGTTGCCTCTACTTTCATCTGTGCTGTTTTAACTACTTAAGCCCTTGCAGACAACTCTGGCCTGTGACATTGTTCTGCTTTACCTCAGTGTTCAGGGAAGCTGACCTTGTTGTGTTGAAGGGTTAAGCTGTTCTCTTAAGTGGATTTTGCCGATTGGATTGTTCTTCATGTTGATGCTGTGAGCAAAGTGTAATCACATGAGTAATGTTAAAAATCTGCCTGACCCTGGAGGCCATAAGCTGCTGCTGCAGCTGGTGTGGCTAAGCCAGTTTCTGTAGCCACTGGCTGATGGGTGTGTATAACTAACATTGTGTCTGATTGCCTCTGGTGTCACTACCGAAATGGTTAGGTGTGGCAGACAAGCAGGGACCTTTTTACGTGAGCAAAAGAAGATGGCATTCACACCTCTGGAGATGTAGCAAGACATCTGCTCTGTGCTGCCACAGTTATCTCTTGTAGTATGTACCTCATTAATGCCAATATGCTTGCCTTTGCAAAACGAATTCAGTTTGTGAGAGTAAAATACCTTGGTGCCTTCATTTTAGAAGTTCTATAAGAAATATGTAATTTTCTTTTTTGTATTTTACAGAAACCTGTTTCCTGCAAATCTTGTTGCTGCAGCTTTCCGAACGGTAAGATATGTGTGGACTTTGGACATGAGCTACAGTGCACAGACAGACAAAGTGACTGCTGTTTTTGGAAAAAGGACTAGAAAGATGGTGTAGAAAGTACCAAAAGTTAATTTACTTATAGTAGGTGGGATTTTTAAAAGCACCTGACATAATCAGACATACAACTTCCATGGCAAATGGTTTGATTTTGAAAAATACTCCTCAAACAGAAGTGTATTCATAGCCTATGTTTTGTACCTCCACCAAAAATGTTCTTAAACTTTTATACTTCGAGTGCCGTGTTGGGCAGCAGTGGCAACTCTGCTTGGTGCCATGCTGCTTATCACTTTGCAGGAGCTAGTGAGGAAACTCTTGGGTACATAGTTTGGAGCTGGCCTCAGAATAGACAAGGCTGAAGACTTTTAGGCTTCCATGTGTAAGCATTACCTGTTGCCTGATGCTTTTATTCAGTATTTTCCATTGTATCCCTTGCTGGATTAATTGCTCAGTCTGGCTTTTCTTCCGACAGAAGACTGAGTGTGGTAGGATGATAACTGGCACCACAACATAGTGTGGTTTAAACTGATGGGCAGGAGCTGTGGGGCTTCAAGAAGATGTGATTTAGTTCTTATTGCTAATTTTAGATGTCAGGAGAGATGCTGTTGAGAATATTGCTATGGGGCCGAGTGATTCTTTGTGATACAGGAGCAGAATAATAGGTTTTGCCTTCATGGTATTGTCGTTTGCTTTTATATCAAAACCAAGGTCAAACTCTTAAAATCAAATTCCTTTTTGAGAGTATATATAATACAGTACAAGTCAATATGCCATAAATAAAAATAGGAGCAGTACAAAAATATCATTAAGAAAAAGATACTCTGTGATACCTCAAGTGTCAGGGTTCTGTATGTTCAGGGATGAAATAAAGAAGTCCTCCTTTCCTCTGTGCTGCTATTGCCACAGGTAATTGGCAAATATATAAGCTTTTCTTTCCCCTATTTTATATCTAAAGAAAACAAGCCAAAGAAGTGCCCTGCTTTTGCAAGGTGTCTAGCTTATTTATCAGAGTAAACTGTTGTCCTAGATTTCAGATATTTTACTGACAATTTTAGTGGCTGCCTCACCATTTCTGACACTGAAACAGTGCAAGTGCCACTTGCCTTCTGCAGGAGCCAGTGCAACAGTGTGGTGTGTGAGCAACAGCAGGGTGGAGGAAAGGGGAATTTCTTGGCTACTGCCCAAACCTGGGAGCTCAGGGGGTCACAGAACACTTCTCGGTTGCCACATGGGGAAGGAGCTGCGTATGCTGTTAGTCCCTTTTCTTGCATAGGACAGGCTCATTAGCCTCCACAGTATTTTCTCCAGAAAAAGTCTTCCTAATAGTAATCTCCTCCTTGTGGAATGCTGGATGATATGGTCATATTGATGATCTGATCGGCAAACATAGCGGTTTTGTTTGTTTGGATTTTTTTCTTACCTGCAGTACGCGACAGAATATAAGATGCTGCTCAGAAACACTACCTCTGGAAATGTCACATGGGAAAAGGTAAGGTCACTTCTTATGTTTTTATACAAACCTTTGTCAATTGTAATACTTGACTACTTTGCAGTCTTTAATCCTTTCCAACAGTCATTGGAAGGAGACAAATACTTTTCTTTGCCTGGAACTGAGACACACACAAGCCAGAGGAGTTACCCACAGCCACACAAGAAAGCTAAGATGGATAGGAGAGTTGGGCTTAATTGATCTGACCCTTGAGACCTTATTTTTAGGCCATGCTTTCTTAGGCCTGGTCTCACTTGATCTAAATTTTGATTAGTCACTCTGTCTAGTGTTTCCAAATAACTTTCTGTAGGCTTAGAATTAAATAGCAATCAGGCTGGCTGAATATGTCCCTCAAACCTTACTATTCATTAACAATTTGGAGAGAATGAGCTTTTTTCCACTACTCAAGGCTCTTAAAGAAAAAAAAAAAAAAGAGGTTAGTTGAGAATTTTTTCTTGTTGCCATGCTGCTGAAATTTTGTTTGAAGCAGTAACAAGTGGTCTGAAGGAGTAAAAATTATAGACAGAATATTACAAATAGGCTGCTATTGCAGTGGTGTCAAAAAAGAAACTAATTTGCAGGTGTAGCTGAGGTAGAGAGTGTTCTCTTCCATATGGAGCTTGTAGAACTTCCAGAAATGTTCTACATCCCGTTGAGTGGCATCTCTCCTGCAGCACAGGGCTATCAAACATCTTTGTTATTGGCCAGAGCCAACATATTGCAGGTCCAGCAATAATTACCGTTGTCTTACAGGCAGCATCCTATGAAACAAACCCAGTATCCCAGCCTGCGATGTGTCACCTCACTCTAAATGAAGTATCTCATGTGCTTTCATGGGATTTTGGGGAGACAGGTCTGAGACTGGAAATTACTTTCAGGGTTATTTCCTTTTTCTTGGGCTCATTCTGACTATCTGAGATCAGTATCGGATGTTGGGTTACTATATCTTTAATATGGTTTGAATGCCCCTAGGGCAAGAGACTTGTAATGTTTGTATTTGTCATGGAAGGGCTCAGCTGAGGCTTGTCCACCAGTTTGTAAAATCATTGGGGGAATAAGTAGTTTATGCTTATCCAGAGGGACTCTCAAGCGTATCCCTGAGTGCAGGAAGTACTGGCCTCATTACCTTTTCTTCACCACTCATGGTGTGTGAGCAGGCGATGCAGAACAGTGTGTTTCTGAACTCTGCTTTCAGCTGATGGGCTGAACTTTCACCAGCCCTGGGGGCAGGGTGATAGGTGACTTGGATGGCACAAGAACTGAGCAGGGGAAAAGTCAGGCCTTGCCTAGAAGCCTGATATCACACAGTGGGCAGTTTCACTGGGGAAGAAGGCAGCTCCATCTGCCCAGGCCTGCGAGATTGCATTAGTCCAGATCTGCACTCACCCCATCTGACAGGGATGCATGGCAATAACTGCAGAAGGGCCATGTGATCCCAAAAGAGCACTTTCTCTTCTCAGGCTATTATATCCTTGGGCAGTACATGCCCATGCAGGCTCATGCTACTAAAAACCAAGTTTGATATGAAAGGCTGTAACAATGTGCACTTAAACATGTGTGTCTGCTTACAGAGTGTAGAGTTATTCTTCATTTAAGCAGGGGTAAATGAAAGGTGAATAAGACTCTTCTTATTCGTCTTCAGTGTCAAGTTTGATAGGGACTTCTTGGCAACCAAGCATGGATCAGGGCCAGCCATATCCATTGGACATAGGCTTGGCTGTTGAATACTTTTTTAATGCTTGTTCAAATCCATTGCTCTTCCTCGAGAGATAAGAATGCATCTTTTGGCAATTTAAAATGTGAGATTCTTTTTCAGTTTTCTTCTTTCCTTTTCCCACTTATCAGACTCTGGTTTTACGCAATATCAGGAAAAAAATTATGAATTTGTCACCAGTGCCTGTTTTTGCCAGTGGTTATGATGTAAAGGTTATTTCTGCTATTACTTTTCCAAAACCTTTCTTCAGTTGTTGGAGTGGAACCAGAGCTGAACTTCTTTAATTCCAGAAGACGCCCTACTGTCTCTAGGGAAGAGCGGACCAACTAAAAAGAAAGCATCGTCGAGTTTTCTTAGCTCATTTTCAGTACTGATCTGGCCATGTTATTTATGAATAGATGAGAATTAAGTTTGGAAGGGAAGAGTATGATTTTTGGATAATTCATAGTATAAATATCATAGCGATAGAAGTTGGGTTTCAGGTAAACAAGATGATATCCCTATCAAATGTTTTCTTTCATCAGCAGAATATTTGATTGAAGAGGAGAAATATTTTCCTTCTACTTTCCATATGAATAGTGTAGAGTGAAATTTTCAGTTTATTTTATTTCCCCTCCCCCCACCGGTTAATAGGCTCTGTCTTCTCTCGTTGATACGAATAGTGGCGCACGTAGATGTCTGCTCAGCCATGTCCTTTTTGTTGTTTCACACGCTCCCCTTGTGTTTACCTAACTTTTATGGCTACGTCCTCTCTGTCTCTTTAGCAGCAAGGCTTCCTGGGGCACGGACTATCTCAGTTTCCCATCTGCAGCACAGGGAGGCTGTGGGGGCTCTGAGTTCCTCTTGTGGCAGCAGTAAAAATACACAAACCAGTGATTGCTCTTCTTCCTCACATCACACGGCTACATTTTTTTTTTTTCAGCCACCTACTACTGGGACAGCTCAATGTCAGCAGTTGTTTCCTTGATAAGCATTTTGTTTCAACAGCTAAAAAACAACAGGATCTTCAGAGCGATACAAGGACCAGAAAGGCTCCATGAATCTTCCTACCAGAACACATAATTTCAAGCAAACAATAACGCGTCCCATAGTTTATCCAGGAACAAAGGTCTCATTAAAGCTGTTTTTGTTTGGTGTCCACAATGCTGCTTGGTTTGGCAGCTCCTTTGGGGTGATGCACTCTTCTGTTAGAGTACAAAAAGGCTGTTCAGCATCTGCCAGTTTTAGAAGCTGGGATTGAGAGGATCTTCCGCTGAGGATTTACTGCTGGACTCTTTCCATATTGTGCTGCAAGGAGGTGAAATTCCCTGAACACTGCAGATTGTCCTCTTGATTTGCAAGGAGCAATTTCTTGCAGTAAGTAACTACTCCATGCAAATGATGGACCTTCTGCCTACATCTGCGGTGATGGGAGGTGATGGTCAATGTCGTGTATTATAAAGAAATTGGCTCAAGAAGGAGAAAGAGAGAGCGAGACCTGAAAAGGGTGGCAGGATGACAGTGAATAGAGGGAAACAGCTAAGAAGTTTTTGGTGGCTGTGCACAGAGTCCTCCCTCCGGTCACCAAAAATTCAATGGTCCCCAGGTCACAAGACCTAGGCTTGAAGGACTAGTAAGTGTGAGCACTTGGAGAACAGCAGCAGCAGCAGTTGCAATGCCAGGGGCAAGGTAGAGAGAGCATCTCTGAGGGTGAAGGAAGACTAAACTCCATGTATTGTCATTCTGGAGAGGTATAGGGGAGTTTGAGGAGAATTGGCCAATTTATGCACAGTAGGCCACTGTGCAGGTTAAGACAAAAGGTGAGAAGCCACCTGCATCCTGGCTGTAGCTAACTGGAGACGCTGCTATCTTTTGCCCTCCTCTAGCTTCCCAAGAACAAAATTTGGTAAGCCTTTGGCACCCATGGCTCTGAATAAGGTGGAGTGGCTGATGCTTGTGGGGATTGAATGACCTAGAAGAGCTCTGGACTTCTCTAGTCAGGGAAGTGACCTTCCAAATTAAGCTCTAGGAGCTCTGGCCCTTGTTGTCCTGAGTGCCTCCCAAGCTCTGGCCTGCTCTGTGACCCTGTGTGCCCTATGCAGCTGGTGGGAAGCTGAGCAATCCTCTTGCAGATTCAGTACACTTCTGCCTCATTCTTGAGACTAGATCTCCGAGAAGCCCAAACGGTAGCAGGTTGCTGGGCTTCAGGCTCATACCGCTGCACTTAATGAGCTGAGAAACAAATCTCCAGTAGAAGGAGTTAAATAGGTGGAGATGCTTTGCAAAACATCAGTATAAAGTAATATAATGAATTTCCTTCCCAGTAACATCCAGGTCAGGAGGCTGGGTGCTTTCAGCAGCTTGAAACACTGAATTTCTATTCCATAGGAAAGATTGATATCTGTTTTTTTCTGAATGACAACCAAAAGAGCATTCAATATTTTTAGGACTTTTTGTGGAAAAAGTTTAGGGTCATTACGGTGAAATTCTGTTCCAAGCTGAACTTTTCATATTAGCCTTGTATCAAACTAACCCAATATAAGATGTTATATTATAAAATAACGAGTTGAAAAAAACACAACAAGGTGAAAAGTCGTGTCAAAATGAAAAAGTGTTGCATGCACTCCATGTGAATGAAGTAAGTGTTTCTTTTCTGGTGTAAAAATGTTCATGTTTTGCCCAAGTTGACATTTCCCAGCAAAAGCTTTGGTTTTGATGAAGTGGCATAGCAGCATTATTTTACTACAGATTTACTTTCTTCCTGCTAATAAATTACTCATAAAATTTGAGACTCATACGTCAATTTGTACATTGTTACTGATAAATTGTCACTGAAATTTTGTTAGATTTTCTTCAGCCTTATCGTAAACCTTATCTCCTACCCTAGAGTTATGTTTTACCAATGGAAGTGAAAAATAGAAAAATGTGCATGTGCCATGTACACAGACGGTTTTTTCAATTAATAGGAGGGTGTCATTTTTTTTTTGTCTAACTTTTCTAACCACAGGAATGTTCAGGGCCTTCAGGCACACAAAACAGAATACAGGCAAAACTATCCAGACAGAAAAGTGTTACTGTGCGTGGAGAAGAGAGCACATTTCTTGAGACATCTCTAGAGATACACTGCGCCCCTTTCGTAATATCATGTCCATGTTTTCAATTCTTTCAATTGGAAATCAAACAAATGCTGACAACTTAGCCCTGGTAGCAACTACCATAAAAAATTGCAGATCCTATGTCTAATTATTTTGTAGCTAGCAAATATAAAAAGCCAGAACCTTCATTGTTTGTAAACACTTTTGTTAACAGCAGTTTAGCCTTCATGCTTTTGTGTATGTTTTATCCCCTTCTCTGCAGTACTATGTTTCTACCTGCCACTAAGAGACAGTCCAGTTTAGCACTATACTTCCAGGAAAAATATCATCTCAAGCAGGCTTTTTTTATCAAATTTAGATCAGTATCCTGAGTTCTTTAGTCAATATTCATTTTAAGCTTTTAGCTCAGAATATATTTTTCTTTCCTAGTGTTGAGCTAGTGTCTGCTTAAACTAGCCAGAAGGCCAAGACTTGTACACAAACCTAATCTGTTTTAGAAGCCCTTCCAAATAAAACAACAATTTGACATGTTGAGCTTGTACTGCCAACTGTTGGGGGGAAAAAAAACCAGTTTGTCAAAACAATTATATTTTTACGTAGCCACAAGAACACTCATTCAGTTCGTATGATACTACATTGCCAAACAAGCTCTGCTGTCTTTGAGAAACAAACCGTGAAGGACCAGCAGAGCAGACTTGTAAGTAGACTAGTTTTTGTCAATAGATGGATCCTGTTTTTATCCTCTTGCTTTTACCAGGCAGCTACGTGATTTCTGAGAAGGGTAACAGGTATTTCTTCTGTTTTGTCTGTATCTCCCACGGCTGATGTGGACAGATGAATGAGTAGGTTTCCACAGTTTGCTACCTTTTTCTGCCCCTCTCTACCCTTTCTGCTTCATAACATTGGTTGTTTTCTCATGGTTTTCACCTTGGTATAAATACTGTACTAAAGCAGTGGAACTGGCAGTTTCTACGAGCAGATTCCTATCAGAGGTGTCAGGAAACAAGAGCATGTTTGGGGCCAGACCGCTGCAAGCTTCTTGCAGGTATGATTTGCTTAGGTGGTAGAATATCATAGTGCCTTCAGTGAATGATGTTTGGTGGAATAATCAGAGCTAGGAAGTCAATATCACCCATACCTGCCATCTATGCCTGCGGTCTCTCCCACACCCTTCTTCCCTTATGGGGAAATAGGGAGGAAAGTTTCAGTCTTCTAACCGCACATGTGTGATTAGGATCCGTGCTGTTTCGCATCTGCAGTGGAGCTTGTCCTGAGTAAACTGGTGAGGTTTCCTGTTCGAGTCACTAAGAGCACATGTATCGTACTGAAGGGCATGAGGGGAGGTAGTGGCAGGCCCTTTCCTTCTCCAGTGAATCTATGCCAGCTCATAACTAGAGAGGTTTGTATCTGGACTGCATCCAGATCTTGTTTGGTTCCCTTCAACAAAATAGGTTCTTCCTTCCCAAAATAGGTTCTGCATGTTGATTTCAGATCAGTCGGGCAGCAACAAAACAAGGTGGCCCTTTTGTTGGGTTTTATGCCAGTCTGGCATCTAACAAGCCTTATTTTTTTGCCTCTACAGATCCCTGTTGGTACTGAGATTGAAGGGATGAATATCCTGGGACTTGTGCTGTTCGCTCTGGTTTTAGGAGTGGCGCTGAAAAAGCTTGGTCAGGAAGGGGAAGATCTGATTCGCTTCTTTAATTCATTCAATGAGGCAACTATGGTCTTGGTTTCCTGGATTATGTGGTAAGTGTGTGACTGCAGGTAAATTTGCAGTACAATATTATGCTCAGTTCATGAATCTCACCATTTATCTATCTCTTCAGATTTTTCCTACCAGATCCCTCAACACAGCAAAAGTGAATGTCATGGTGTCACATAATGGGGTCTTTTCTTCTTGCTTGTGCCCTGTAATTACACAGTCATGCATAGCTTAAGGTATCAGTCTGGAACACTTCAGAGGGTTGCTTAAAAATCCTATCCAGGACTCCTTTTTGATTAATTAGCGGAAAGAAAGCTTTCTATTTCAAAGCAGCGTAAGCCCATGGCTAGCTGCCATCATGTGCCTAAAGGCACTGGCCTTGAATGAATAAAGGAGTTGTGAGCAAGTGAGGAATATGGTCATGTTTAGGCCAGAGATGTTTGTGCTTGGAGTGCAATTGCAAATGCAGTGCATAACTAAAATCATACTTGTAGCTTCGTGCCTTGATTTTTCTGTTGGTCAAAAGGTTACTTGTACTGACCCGAAAGATATCCAAGAAGATGAGAAGTTAGCCCACTCACTGGTATTGGTTTGGGAGAAGCCCTGTGGAGTGCATTAATACAGAGCCCCATCTGTCCACTTGCATCAAAGGGTGATGGAGAACCTATAGCCCTTTGTATAGAAGGGAGGAACAGTCTCCAGGGCTATGCTCTCTATCCTACTGAAACAGTAGTGCTGGCTACTGAGTGTTTTGTCATTGTTATCAGCAGAGCCTGAGTTATACAGTGGATCTTTAAATCTCTGTCCACTTCTAAGATCTCTTTCATTTTCTTGGGTGAAGCAGGAACTAATGTTACTTGCAGAGCAATCAACTGGTTTTTTCTTGTTTGTACTTGCTTCTCCAGAGATGCTTCTCTTTTCCATTTCACATCCCTGAGAGTAGGTATTTCCTAAGGTTGACTGTTTATTTTGTCTCCTGCCTATTAACAAGCAAATCCATTATTTCACTTACTTCCCTGGAGTCCAGACATGTTTATGGGGTGGATATTGCTCTGACTGATCTCACAGCGCTTTTGGCACAAAAAAAGGCTATATGTTAGGAACTGGAGCACGCTGAACTTTTTCACTAGGCAAGAAACCAGCGTTGGAGGAGGCAGGCACCTCTAGACAGCAGTTCAGGCCACCTAAGCTGGAGTAGGACCGGCTTCCTGACTGGGTTTTCTGTCAGGTAGGCTGAATCTAGGTCTCAGAGCAGTATCATGGCTGTTCTTGTGCAGCTGGATGGGTCTAGGCTGCTCCGGTGAAACCAACAGTACTAATACCTCACATGCAAAAATAAAAACATTCTTAAGGACAGCTAGCTAATAAATTAATAGTGAGACATTTCTCGCTCCCTTTCCAGATCTGTTGGAAAAGCTGTAAGCTTACCTTAGCAGAGGTATTTTTTCTCCCTTTATTCTGTATTTTTCATTCCTACTATTTTTCTCCCTCTAAGAAGTAGAAAGGTTTTAACAAAACACCTGATTTTACACAGGCAGATCTCTGTGTTAGTTGCTGTCATAAGGGATTGAAAAATTCAATGTCTCAAAGCAGCTTAAGTCTTTTACTCTTGAGTGTAATTCCTTGGACACTGAGTACTGATAAGAGGCAGTTCTTGTATTCAGCTGGTTACAGTGCTAACACTTCAAGCCAATCAGTTGGTATATAATCCTTTACTTTGTGGATTATCGGGACCACAGCTGACTCTTAACACTACAGTGCACCGTAGCCCTTGCTTGTTCTCTTTCCTTCCTCAAAGCTCTTGTGTTGTCCTGGTGTTTATTCAAAATCTGTCAAGCTACACTTACTTCCCAAAGGGTACTTTGGAACGGGCAAAATCATGCTACAAGAGAAAAGGCAGCTTGAGCTCGTATCTAGTCCCATTCAACAGCTGCTCTCATGTTTAGCAGCACTTTGGTCTCAACTTTCAGTTCCTTCCTCTCCAGCCTCCTTCTTCAAGGGGAGGGATCCAGTCTCCGCTGTGAATCTAGAGTTCGTGTTTGCAGAGCTTCTGCAGGAGCGGGGCTCAGCTACATATCGGTGTGCTCAGAAAGGTAGTTCAAAGGCAGTATGTCACAGCATTGTCAGAGGCTAAGTGGGGAATGTTCAGCAGGCCCCCCTAGAGATTTGGCCAAGGGAGGACAGAGAGTGGATGCTCACATTGACCTGGGACATAAGGAGGTGCTCTCTGGACAGAACAGAGGAGCTGCAGAAGCACTGAGGGAGAGGCAGGCTAGGAAGAAGTGAGTGATCTGGGCAACCTTAAGACTTGCCCACCTTTCCAAACCTTTGCATGCTTAACCAAACCTTCTGAAGTTTGTCCTGACCCCACAGATCAGCTTCTCTGAACATGGGTATTGGATTGGAGGGGACAGTGGGAGAACAAACTTTCTTTATTTCTGAGATGTACAGGCAGATCTTTTGTAGTCACGTGTGTGCCTGGGGCAGGGTTTTGGAGAGCTGGGTGATCTTTTAGTATTTCTTAATCTTTGAAGCAGAAATCGATGGAGCATGGACAGCATCAGCAGAGGCAGTCAGACACAGACATCCCAAGTACAGCTTTGGAGGAAGCTGGGCCTGAAGCAATTCCTGTAGTTCATTTAAGTAGCTGTTGTGCTGTAGATGCAAGGGCAATTGTGTCTTTTCACAGCTGTTCCCAGCTGCACAACTGGCACGAGAGGTGTGGTTGTGGCCCGCAGGTGGCTCTTCCCCCTTCCAAGTGTTCCTGACAAAGGAAACCTCAAACAAATGCTGACATCGTAAGACAGGGCATGTTTGTAGATAGGAGGCATTGGAATGTACGTGTACATGGCTGTTGGCTTGAGGGAAGCTCTGGAATCCTGATCATTTAGCTTAGTGTTTTGTAGGCAAATAGCAGAGTTAATTGCTATCTTTCACACATGCATCAGCAGCCTTTAGCTGAGCTCTCTGGTATGGGTGTAGCTTTTTCTTTCCTACACTGAATATGTTGGCACCCAGTATGACTACTATTTTAATGACCTAACTTCATACTTCTGCTGGTAGTTACCACATGTGTAAGATCCTACTCTTTCACCCCTTTCTCCGCTCCAGTGACATGGTACTGGTCCTTTCTTTCCTGCCATCTGCCATCCCTTCAGCAGTGACTTTAGCTTTAGGTCTTTGCCTGCCTTCCTCCCTGATGGGCTAAAACTCCACACGGTATCTTGTCCTGATAGCTTCTGCCAGCATTTCTGCTTCCCACTTGACTTCTCTTGGGCACTCTCCTAGCTGCCTCTTTGAGGGCCTAGGTGAACAGAGCTTTTTCAGTTTGACTGCTTGCCTTCCACCAAGGAAGTGTGTTAGAGAGGCCTTCCAAATTTGCTTAATCTCAGTGTATGGTGAATAAGGCACTACCCTTCAGTAGGAGCGGCATATTCTGTAGAAGAATGTTACCTTCAGGACAAAAAATGTCTTGTTTTTCAAGGCTTTTTGTTTGTACTTAATGATAGGCAATATTTCTTTACACAGGTATGTACCTATTGGCATTATGTTCCTTGTTGGGAGCAAGATTGTGGAAATGGAAGATATTGTCCTTCTGGTGACCAGTCTGGGAAAATACATCTTTGCCTCTATTCTGGGCCACTTCATCCATGGAGGAATCATTCTGCCACTTATTTATTTTGCATCCACACGCCAAAATCCGTATCGTTTTCTCTTAGGACTTATCACACCATTTGCCACTGCTTTTGCCACTTGCTCCAGGTGGGTTTCTGTGCTTCTTTTGGGTTTATAGCCTGGTTACATTTGTCAATGTAAATTGGTTATATCCCAACACCAAGTTGTGTTGAGTTTTAGGTGTGAATATTGTTCCTGAGATTGCAAAAAGAGACTTCTGAGCATAGAGAGTCTCACTGCTGTCAGCAGCCTGCCACACAACACATACTGATAATGAGCTGTTGGAAACAATTCCTCAAAATATTGGGACTGTAGCATGATGCTGAGTTGGAAATTTGTGCGGGGGGGGGGAAGTGAAAGTATTTGCCTTAAAAAGGTCCTGCCAGGTGTTCTGTCAGTTTTAAGTGAAGTGAGGATCAGTAGCGAGGGACTTTGTCCTGAGAAGTTTAGTTCTCTAAGTTCAGAAGGATCTGGAACAAGTTTAGACTAATTTTGCAGGAGCAAAGCAGACTTACTGGCTAGTGTAAAGGGAGTTGATTTCAAAGATCTGGCCTGATCAGCTTTTATTTGTCATAACCCAACTATCAAGTATGTCATTTTCTCAAGGGACAAACACCTAATCAAATATCATAACTATGTAAAATAATTTCAGGTCATCTCCAAAAGTAGATGCATGTTTGTCATAGGAGCTGAAGTATGTGAAGTAGGAGAGGGTTTATGAATAAAACCATGTAACTTATAATGCAAGAAATACATCCAACAGTGGGTTGGGTTTTTTTTTTTTAATTATTCGTCTGTTCATTTGAGAAGGTACTAGTACAACATTAACAGATTCCTGTTGCGTCTGTTGTGTTTATATTGGCACCTATTGGTGTATTTTTGTGGTTTGAGACTTGATCATTCCACAGGCCTGTTAGGCTACACACTGTTTTAAGTCTTGAGTTCTTGCTTCTGGGAGATTAGAGTCCTTATCAGCTATTTCTGGATCGAAGCAGTTTATTAAATACCGCTGCTCAAGACCAACAAGGAGGGTCCCTCATGGCTGTCATGACAGAGAGGAACTATAAAATGGCATTGTTGTCTTGACACTGCCGTCTGCAGCATGTTAGAAACGTGAAAGCGATGAGACAGTGACTTTCCATTCAGTGCACCCTGATGCTTTGTGTTTATTTTTCCTTATTCTCTGTTTCTAGCTCTGCCACTCTCCCGTCGATGATCAAGTGTATTGAGGAGAACAATGGAGTCGACAAGAGGATCAGCAGGTTTATCCTTCCTATTGGGGCGACTGTAAACATGGACGGAGCTGCTATTTTTCAGTGCATGGCAGCTGTGTTTATTGCTCAGCTGAACAATGTTGACCTCAACCCTGGGCAAATCTTCACAATTCTGTAAGTTGCTTGCTATTGCAACCACATCTTTCTGGCCCCCAAACACATTCAAGCCTGTGGTCTCTCTGTTAATAGCTAGCAGTTTGCATTCCACATCTCTGACCTAAAGCTTTTAAACTGCTATGAAACATAATTATGGGGTGATTAAAGGATGGAGTCTCTCAAGCTTTATAAGATTTGCCAGAATCTCGATTTAATAAAAGGTGGAACCTGGGAGGGGTAATTGAATTCTGAAACAGACTTTGAGCTGTTTAAAGCTATTTCTCACATGAAATTCCTCTCCTTCCTTAAGCATCTCACTCCCCCACCCTCCACTAACCATTAAGCTGGGTAACTGAGGCATGCTGCTGTACCCAGAAAGCTATGCCTGATTCACCCTCTAGATGTCTTAGNACCCTCTAGATGTCTTAGAAAATCCACCTGCCAACTCCTGAGTTCCTTATGTATCAATTTCATAACAAAGACTCTGCTCCTGCTTACCTCTGCCCTTCCTACCATTGCATCGCTGTCTTCCCAGGTCAGACCCATTATCATTCCCCTCCTGACTGCTTTGCTCCATTATCCCCTCCACCACCTCAGTCCTGCCTTCTTCTCTAGGACTCTCTCCCCTCCGTGCCTGGAATATCCTCCCATGTCCCATATCCTATGAAGTGTCATTCTCTTCATTTCCCTCCTCAAAATCCCTTAAGTGAGGATCCTACAAGGAGTTCTAGCCCCTCACTGTGCTGAGAAGCCATAGCTGTATCCACCAGATGTCTCCTAGGGCCAGTTCCTGGCATTTTTTTACCCTCCCTGGCCAGGTTTTATTTTCTTCCTTATTGCATTTCCCAGTATATTGTTTGTCTATTTAAGGCAGGGCTGGGGCATTATTTTCTTTGATGGTGACCAAATTAGCCTTTCAGGTACTCAATGAATCAGGTGTTAACACAGGCCTGAGGATTATGTAGTGATAGCCCAAGGAAAACTCAGTTGTAGACATCTGCACATGAAAAGGTGTGTGGACCATGTCTATAGCACATGCACCACAGGTTTCCAGCTCCTGATTTAGGGTCTGTGTTTGAATGCAAATGAGACACAGAGAAGGGACAGTACCCTGCATGGCAAGGTTTATCTTTATAAGTTTGAGGCCAGGAGATGTAATGTACTCAGCATATTTGAACTGATACATGACTTGGAAATGGATATATTAGTAAAGCAGCAGGATATAGTTGTGTTGGTTTCTTTTCTGAAAAGGCAATCATGGTATTAAACACAGAGCCATTGCCTTGGTAGCTGCTATGGATGCCTGCTGAGCAACTGTGCTCTGTACCCATTACTTTGCATCAGCAGGCAGGAAGGGGTTTGCCTGGGAAGCAAATGATCTGTGTCCCATGCTGTAGAGTTTGTTTACAGTTCCCGTAGTGGGGAAATGTGTGACGTTAATGTAGAAGAGGAGTGCTGTGGAGCTCATGCTAACCAGGTACGTAAATTGATTTGCAGTGTGACAGCTACTGCATCCAGCGTGGGTGCAGCCGGGGTCCCAGCTGGAGGAGTCCTCACCATCGCTATCATCTTAGAGGCCATTGGACTTCCGACCAATGATCTGTCCTTGATATTAGCAGTGGACTGGATTGTGTAAGTACTTTAGGCCACACGTATCTGCTGTTGCATGACATGTAGCATGTTCGGCTGGAAACATGGGGCAGGGTAGTCAAAGTGGTGCAGTATAAAATAAAACCGTACAAGGTGTGGCTGCCTGCAGGACAGGTAACTCTTGACAGATAATGGAAAAGGTGGTCCCTGCTCAATTAAAGCAGTTAGTATGCTAAAATCCCTCTTCAGCTTTTTTACTCAGCCTTTATTGAAATGTATTTCTTCCTGGTTTCAATTCCCTTTAGAAGGATTGTTAAAAGTTTGTTCAAGAAGGTGTTGATATTGCTGGAAATTAGTTGGACACTAGGAGGGAAGGGGGAAAAAGGAAATTGAGTCTGAACAGTGGTGGAAAGCTTTCTTGGTCACATATGTGAAACAGTCTCCATCAGAGGCTGTTGACAGCTATTATTTGAACTATTTTTGTAGTTCAAGACTGGTCAAAGCACCAACGCAAGCGTCACAGAGAGGTGCTGTCTGCTGGCAGGGCAGGGACACTGAGGGGGACACACTCATTACAGCTGTGGCCAGTGTCATGGCTGGAACATGCTGTTGGGAGTCACAAGTTTAGTACACAGTATTACCACCTTTCCTTTCCATCTTGTGTGAAAGAGCTAAATGGTCAGGCCTTTGCTCAGCTTCTCCTTGAAACATGAGGGTATCTCCTTGCCCAGCTCTGTTTGGAAGAGCTTATCTCACCACTTAGCATAGTTATGTCCTTGTTAAGGCCTAAATTTATCTTCTCTACTACCCAAATTAGATCAAGGAAAGCGTAGAAATTTTTTTTTGCTCTAAGTATTGGGGACCCAGCCACAAGTGCATAAGTGTAAATGCCACATGCAGGTGACTTCTTATAGCTTAGATGCGCCCCATGGAAAAGGGCGTCTCTGCTTTTCTTTGAACAAGCACCTGAGCACTCATGAATTACAGCATGCTTAGAGTTTAAATGCTAGTGAAGTAAGCATGATCTGATAATTTAAAAGCACAATCTGCTTTCAAGCCATCTGGTTGAAGTTGGGTAGTGGGCTGAAATCACTGGTCAGTATGGGTCAAGCGATCTGAATCCCATTGGGTTTCTTTTCCAGTTGATGGGTTTCTGGACGTTTCCTGGTTTAGACTGTACGTAATCCCCCTGCATTGCTTTTTGGAAACACCAGCCTCTCTGTATAGATGGTGTACTTCCACAGCAGATGTGGAAATTAGGATGCCCAAGGACAGTCTTGAATTCTGGAGGCTGGGGAATGAGGTAGCTGTATTACCTCCTTCCCTTCCCACACCACGTGTGTCTGTGGAGCATAATCATATTCCTATGGCTTCATTAGCGCCATCGAACTCTTTCTTGCTGTCACTTCTTGGGGATCATCCACCTCCAAAGGACAGGAGAGACAGGAAAAGCTAGCCCTTTGTATCCCATCTTTCTAAGGGATAACAGTAGTAGCTGTGTGTTCCACAAGCTGTACTTGCAAGTGCTTGGAGGCAAGTGTGAAAAGCTTGCCCTTCCTTTCACTCCAGGCTGCCCTCAGCCTGTGTCGTGCTGGCTGCCTTCATTTCAAAATACGTAGCATCCCTTTGTGGTCAACACAGTTGTTCTAATCAAGGAACTCAGCCTTGTGGTAACAAAAGGGGGAAGGAAGGAGGGAGGGAAGAGTCCCGTGTCTTGTTTTAATGCCAGCCGTTTAATTACCAGAGAGAACCACAGTGACAAGTTGAGCACATGTTGAAGTTAGGCTGGAGAATGACTAACAGAAGTCTTAAAAGGCGTGTGAAGAAACTCTTCTTTATGACCCATAAACCTCCGTTAGACTCTGGGACACAGTAGTTTTGTGTTGTAGGACCAAAGATTAGGACAGGTGCTACTAGCAAAAAATCCAGAGAACAGTCATTTTGCCTGCTTTTGGAAGGACCCCTTAAGTAGGTGTTTGGGTTAAGGTATGAGTCTCTATAGTTAAAAAAAGAGAGCTAGGTGCTTTGAGTCACCTTCTGGATAAGGCCAAATTTAAGTTTCTTCTCTGAACTTGCATTTGAAAAATGCTGGCCTGGGGAAGGGGAAGAGGATGGAGGTGGGCTGGGAAAAGAAGGATGCCTGAGAAAGAGTAGTACCATTGCTGCAGCCCACTGAGAGACCAGAACCAGTCAATAGTAACAGTTGGGCCGACCTTAAACCAGCTCCAGTGCACATTTTTAGTTCTGAAATGGTGATGATACTTCTGTGGAAAATATCTATGGTAATAACATCTCCCTTGTCTAGCTCCACTGATGTTAGTGGATCAGCAGGGGTGAATCAGCTTCCCTTATTGTGTTGTAACTCTCTTAAGCTAAAAGCCTGCTGATTTGTTTTCCGTTTCTGATTTTAACCAGGGACCGAACCACCACAGTTGTGAATGTGGAAGGGGATGCCCTAGGAGCGGGCATCCTTAATTACCTGAATGAAAAAGAAAAGAAAGACAAAGAGCAGGAACTGAAGGAAGTCAACGTAGAAGCAGTTGCTAACAGCAAGTCTGAAGGGGAAACATCGCCTTTGGTAACCCACAAAAACCAAGTCTCCAACACAACCAGTACAGCAGACCCTGAATCCAAGGAATCAGTATTGTGAACTAGAGGCCATTCGTCAACACACGTCCTAGAGGTGGACTGGGGACTTGTTAATGCACCTAGACTTTTGCAGTGCTAACAAGGGCTGGATGGCTCTTGAAAGTTTTCCGTTAAAGTCTGTTTTGAAATACGCTGGCCTGGGGCAGGGGAGGGAGGTGGGGTGGGCAGAGAAGGGGTGTTGAGAAAGAACACTCACTTTATAGTAGCATTTTGATAATTCATATGTATACATGCATATGGTTTGCACGTGCACACACATATACATGTATGTGAAAACAATGCCATTGAGAATTCTGGTTTAACAGGACTGCTGTTAGTAAAGGCTCATATGGGTTGGAGATGGGGAAGCAGACAAACCCAGTATGTGCTTATTGTAGGGAAAGATTAGTAAGCTTATTGTGCTGCTGTTCGAATGAACATGCAGTCTAGAAACTCCAGAGTGGGTGAAAATGTTGCTTAAATTTAGTTTCTGTCCTGGAAACACTTACTGACCATTACAGACACGATACGAAGCAACATTTTTCTCCCACTCCCCTTCCTCTCCTGTTCTCTGATCCCTTACAAATGTTAAATACATCCTGAAAACTAGCTTTTTTTTTTTTGTAATTTTTTGTTTCATATCTGAATTAATAGTTTATAGGGGTCTGCCCCTTATTCCATTCCCCTACTGCACTGCAGCTCTTCGCAGCTTTCCTGCCATTTGGTGAGTAACTCCCAAACTTTGGGACCAAACATAGGAGATCTTTGTGCAGATCAAGGACTGGTTTTCTTCTTTCCTCTAACTAAGCTGTTAAGGAAAAAATCCGGAGGAAACACAAATTTTGTTACAGTAATCCCTTTAGGGCTGAAAAAAATGTAGAGTCTGTTCCAGCATAAATATGTCTGAAAGAGGCTTGCCTGTGACAACATCAAGAAATCAAGAAGTCAGTTCCCTTCATGAAAACATGCATGCTCCTTTGCTAGCACGCCATGTCCTGCTCATGTTTATTTAATGGGTCAGTCCAAACAAGTTAAGTCATATCCCTCTTCCAGCAAAATTGAACATGGGAGGAAAAAATCTGAACACATCACATGGGAGCTGATGACAGGCAAGTCTGAGTGTTGGCTTGAAAGGGGAAGAGAAGAGTTGAGTTTATAACCCCGTGTAGTTCAGTGATCTTTGTGTTTGGGATAGCTGCATACCTGTTCCTGCTAGGAGTTTGGTCCTACTATAAATGTCCTTCTCGCAGCCGCTTACATTTAGTAACTCTGGGTGGTGCCGGGCCTGGGTAATGCTTAGTGGCAGATGGTAACCTTTGCTTGAGGCTGAGCCAAATGCTTCTGGATTCTGACACTACCTTTCTTCCTTTACAACATACTTCCTGAATTTGCACCCCAAACCTGAATGAAGTCCGGCAAACTCACTGCAAAGTTCCTGTTGATTTATCTTGGCTTTTTCGACAGCAAATAATTACAAAATTATGGCTGTGCATATGCCAAGATTTGCCTGGACTTGTGACACTTTCCCTTGGCTACTTTAGCACGATGATTGCATATGGTCAATCTCCACACTGTTAATTCAGCAATATATATTTACGCTTAGCTTTGATACAAAGTAATGCTAAGTCTCCCTTTTTCTTTCTCCTCTCTTGCTTCAGAGGAAGCTATCTTGGAAAGATAGCCAGTTGCTGATGTGTATGTTCACGGCACTAGGAAGAGGCAGCTCCAATTTCATAGCAGCAGCAGCCTTCATTTGCAAAGCATCCTTCGTAGTGAAGGGACACAATGAGTTTTGCAAAAAGACGCTCAGAATGCGATGTGGCTACCTCTGAGGGAAAACACAGTGAGTGCGTCATTACTGGCTGTTTAACTATGTGTGGCAGGGCTATGCAAACAATCAAAGTAGGAAAGCATTAGTCAGCCCACTGAGAAACTGCAGGTGGAGTTTCTTTTTAACCAGTTTATTTATAACCATGTTCACAAAATTTGGTCATTCCTTGGCTCATCTTCAAAATGGAAGGAGACAAACACAATTCTCTAGGGACATCCTTTGCCCAGTAGTTATTATTTCATTTTTAGCAAATCAAGACCCACTGAAACTTTGCATTTCCTCCCATTAGAATCATCCCAACTCCTTTCAACTCAGGAAGCCAAAAGCGCACTTTGTAGCTGACAATGAAAGTCAACAAATAAGAGGTGTTTTGAAAAACATTAGAGGTTTGAAAAAAATGGTTCTCAACAAAACCTTTTTTCTTTTTTTAAACAAGTGTAAGTATTTCTTTGAAAAATCTGAATGCACCAGAACCCCAAATACTTTGATTTTAAAGCTGTATATGGATGTTTCAAGGAAGCTGAAAATCATGACTGTTCCCTGTGGGCTGGGTTCTGTAGTTGCATTTTATCCTCCATCAGACATTTGGCCCTCTGATGCTCTCCTTCACCATGACACATGCAGCTGGGATCAGGACATAAGAGCAGGCAGCATTCAAATGACAATTCCCATGAACCATCACAGCACCATTTTGGACTAGAACATTTCTTAATTTTTATTTTTTTCACCCCAAAGCTGTTATTGCCTACAGGTAAAAGTACTCACCTGGGCAAATCCAAAGGCTGGGCTTCCTCGCAGGCAGCACCTTGCCATTGCTGTATTGATCTTTCTTCCCTGTGGTGCTGCAGCTTGAATGCGCCTTGTCCTTGTAGCAGTGTGCCATAGGCTGTGGCACATTCTTTCTGACAGTAGATCCCAGGAAATCATAGAATCATAGAATGGTTTGGGTTGGAAGGGACCTTAAAGATCATCTAGTTCCAACCCCTCTGCCATGGGCAGGGACACCTTCCACTAGACCAGGTTGCTCAAAGCCCCATCCAACCTGGCCTTGAACACTTCCAGGGAGGGATAGGGCATCCACAGCCTCTCTGGGAAACCTGTTCCAGTGCCTTGCCACCCTCACAGTAAAGAATTTCTTCTTTACATCTAATCTAAATCTACACCTTTTCAGTTTAAAGCCATTACCTCTTGTCCCATCACTTCATGCCCTTGTAAAAAGTCCCTCTCTGGCTTTCCTGTAGGCCCCCTTTAGGTACTGGAAGGCTGCTAAAAGGTCTCCCTGGAGCCTTCTCTTCTCCAGGCTAAACAACCTCAACTCTCTCAGCCTGTCCTCATAGGGGAGGTGCTCCAGCCCTCTGATCCTCTTCATGTCCCTCCTCTGGACCCACTAAAGCAGGTCCATGGCCGCCTGATGTTGGGGGCCCCAGAGCTGAACGCAGTACTCCAGGTGGCGTCTCACAAGAGTGGAGTAGAGGGGGAGAATCACCTCCCTCGACCTGCTAGCCACACTTCTTTTGATGCAGCCCAGAATGTGACTGGCCTTCTGGGCTGTGAGTGCCCATTGCTGGCTCATATTCAGTTTTTCATCCACTAATACCCCCAAGTCCTTCTCCTCAGGACTGCTCTCAATCCACTTATCACCCAGCCTGTATTTGTGCTTGGGATTGCCCTGGCCCATGTGCAGGACCTTGCACTTGGCCTTGTTGAACTTCATGGGGTTTGCATGGGCCCACCTCTCAAGCTTGTCAAAGTCCCTGTGGATGGCATCCCTTCCCTCCAGGAAATGGTAAATTAAAGCCAATACCTCAGAGTCTTCTTACTCTGCAATGCAGAAGCTCAAAGTCTTTGCTGAAGAACCTCCTCTCCTAGTCCCCACTAGTGGATTGCCACGTTTTGCATCAATGTGGATGTCTAGTCCCATGTAAATCTTGTTAGAGCAGTCAGATTTAAGGAGGTCAAATCATTCTTATAGCAGGACTTTAACCAAGGAAATCTAACACTCCCTCTCCTGGAAACAGGTGCCAGAGGTTTTATATGAACCATGAGTATTCAGGTCTTAACCTGCCAGAAATCTGTAATCTTACAGAAGCCCTACTTTAGACTTACAAAGGTGCCAGTTCTTCTGTTCGTGCACAGCAAGAGGGATCCCAGAGTTTTCCATGGAAGCAGGAACGCTGGGTAACTATTGCTTGTCAGAACATTTTCTTCATCTTTATCATCTGTGTCAGAAATGATATTTCTTGGTTTTCTGTGATGTTCCCATTCCTCATGATGCCTATGCCGCATCTTCTAGGGCTTTCCACCTGGCTTCGGGGTTTTTTTGTTAAGGTACAAATGCAAAAGATCCAATATTACACTCTCTTGGACTGTAAAAAATTTGGCACATTCCAACAACTGCCCTTGTAACAACGTGAATCCTGATCGAAAGCCCAATGAGATAGAAGACTTGCCATTTGCTTGAAGTGGTCAAGGTCTTCAGGTAAGGCCACTGGGAGAATGAAAGGGCTGTTGGAGGATGTGCATTTTAGATGCTGTCATTGACCTTCAGTGCAATGTGTTACACTGGGAGCTTCCTATTTCAAGTCCCTGTGCAGCCTCACTCTGACGGGCTATGAGCTGAGAAGGTGCTCAGCAGCAGCACAGGTGCAGCTGTTAGTACCTGCTCTGCTCTCATCCAGGCACTCCGCGAATCTGCTGCTGGTGTGGTACTTAACTCCAGTGTCTCTTGACTGGACATATGTTTACGTTCTCCCAACATGACTGTAAACTGGAAACCTTTGGTCAGTTGCTTTTTCTTTCAAGAGGAAATAAATTCTATCTAGAAAACACTGTTTTTCTTTTTGGTTTTAGTCTTTTTTTGAAGGTACAAATTCTCTTCTTAAGAAACCAGGCTACAAGCAGCTCATGTCCTACCCTCTAGTACAGCAGTTGCTTTTTGGGAGAAAGATACGGAAATATGGAAGAGAAGAGTCTGCAAGCCTTTCACACATGCAATCCTGTTTTGTCTCTGATGCCATTTATTCTTCCACTTTTACCTTCTCTTTTTTTCAGTGAAGTTTGTTTGACTGTTTTGGACCATCTTTTACTTCTTCTCCAGGATTGGCTTTCCACTCCATGCTTTATCTGTCACTGCCTGATCCCCATTTCCTGGGATGCCCTGTGCTGGTTTTATATATCAGTGGCTCAGGTATAAGTGGGAGAGTGGACAAAGGCTCCAGGTGCTCCTTGGGAAAGTAGTTTGCATTCTGCCTTGCTCATGTTCTTAATTCACCAGAGGTTTGTGAGACTTAGTAATTTAAAAGAATTGCTCTGAGTGTGCAGAGCAGTATCTGTCTCTCATCCTGAGAAAGGTGCTTTTATTCTGTGCTGTGAGATGTGGCTATGGATGCCTGAAAAGCTGTAGTGAGCGGTGGAGGATGCCAGTACTTGGCTGCTCTTAGGATATTTTCAGTAAAGACCCATTATTCCCAGGAATTGAGCTTTATCTCGGCTGGTGTGTTGGTAATTGCACTACAAGATTCAGTAATTGCAAAGGACTTTAAACCCTTCTGGGGATGCCTCTTGCAATCAGGGTGGCTTTTGTGTTGAGAACAGGCTAGAGCCAAACCCAGGGCTTCCCCTGCAGGGATGTGACAAACAAACAGGACTGTGTCCTTTGGTCATAACAGAAATGTGGAACCAGCCAAAGGACCAAATCAGTTGGTGAAACAACCTCTGCTTTGTCTCTTCTGGGCAGCCCTGTTACTGCCTGTAGAGGCAACACCCTGAGCTGGAGGTGGAGAGAGGTTGAGGGGACAGTATGAGGGGCAGTATGTGCTTGCTCTGTTCCTATACTCTTCCCTGGGCATTTGCTGTGGCTAGTGCCAGAGGTGCACATGACATAGTGTCACCATTCTTAGACTCCTGTGGTTCCTCCATATTTTACAGCAGGAATAATAAAAACTGAGGCATTTAGGCAGTTCCTCTTTCAGTCAAGTCAAGTGGCAGCTCATAATCACTCACAGACCTGCCTGTAATGACTGATCCTGTGACTGATGAACAGCAGTGAATTAGGCAGGTCACATAAATACTCTGCCTGTGCTTCCTTTTCTGTAAATTAAGCTTACAGATACTTACTAGTCTCTCACAGGCAATAGTGTGGAGGATAGTAAGTCACAGTGTTTGGAAAGCACTCTTAAGACACAGAGCACTAAATCTGAAGTAATAATTAACTTCTCAAAAATCTAAAAGGAATCAAATAGTTAAAAGTATTCATCATGAGGTCAGAGTTGCATTGTTGTAGAGTATGAATGACTGTGTGATGGAAAGGAGATCCAGTGTATGCATTTGCTGGGCTAACTCAGGGGAAGCAGGGAAGCTAGTGTCAGTGTGAGCGGCATTTCAAAAAGTGGATGTGATTTAGTCAAGGGAGGCACAGTGCCCTGTTATATCTGCCTCCTTCCATCTCCACCTGGCATGCCATGAAAACTTAGGTTCAGGTAAATTAACAGACTTCACCATGGATTCAACATCTAAATTAGGAGTCTTGACAGCTTAGTTTCTGTGAGAAAGAGCTTTTCAGCTAAAAGAACAAGTTGTCTTGTTGGCAGTATGGGTAAAAAAGGTGGAGAAAAAGAAGGAAGAGTTGGAGGGTTGCAGGGGGAGCACCACAGATGACAGGGTAAGCAAGTGGATAAAGAAGCTAATACCTGAAAGAAGTATCTTTTCCACGGTGTTTTGATACAGATAGTATCAAAAGACTGCAGGCATTTGTCCAGCATGTAGCAGAGACGATGCAAATCCCTGCCTGTTGACTGACCAGGATTTGCAGGGAGAGGCAGACGCCAAGTGCTGATGTTTCTGAAGCCCATCATCATTGAGCAACAATGAAGCATGCAGCGTGCCAGCATGGAGCTCTGATAAGCTGCTCCTGGCTGCTAGCCATGACCACAGAGAAATAACAGTACAGTTCTGGATCAGGGATTGACCCACATTCCTCCTTGCAGGATAGCTAGGACAAATGCTTCTCAGATAAATGCATGGTAGCCATTATTCCCTGAGGACAAAGAAGACCTTGTTATCTATGCGAGCATATTGATGAAAGCCATGTTCACTTGCTGCTTCAGTTTCAGGGCTGAGGGAAAAGGGTATGACAAATGATCTGAAACTTTTTCCAGACATTGGGCAACACATTGAGACAGTTGCTACTGGGTATTTTAAGTCTGACAAGAAGTGATCAAGAGCCTTATTTGGCTTCTGTAGCTCTCTGTCTTGACATCTGAGCACCGGCTTGGAGATTTAATGTTAACACGGTATTCATTCTCCGTATGGGGTCTTTACAGACACTTGTGACCAGCAGGCACCATTTCACAGCTGCAGAAGTGAATGCACGCAGAAAAAGGTGAAAGAACGCTTTCTCGAGTCACACAAAGAGTTGCTAAGCAGGCTAGGAGCAGATCTTGAATCCTGAAGCCAAGTTCATTGTTAGCTAACAACTATCACTTCCCTAAAAAAATTAACGTCTGGGGGTTTGTAAATATATTTGAGTATTGATACCATAGTAGTAATAATATGTTACTGCAGGATGATCACTTCTCTTTTTGGAGGAATGGAAGGGGAAAAGTGTAGATGTAAGAAAGTTATCTTCCCTCTAGGCTGGGTTTTTTAGTAGAAAAGGAAAAAGGAAATCTCTTTCATTCAAGAGTTCACGGTATGGTTACTTACCAAATTCTATCTCTCTGCCAGCAGATATATCATCCTCAACAGCTATGAAATTTCATTTGGATTTAACCACTGATCTCAGTGCCAGCAGGAGGTGAGGACTGTGGACATTCCAGCAGGCCAACTGCTTTTACTTGAAGTCCTGCTCAAGAAACATTTATACTTTTCTTTCCCAAGGCCACAGATGCTTTTTGCAAGGCAGGCAGGCCTACCGACAGGGACCAGTGTGAGGAAATTAATTTTGAGCCAATGCTGTTGTAATGTGAAATTAACAGTGTGGTTTTAAGCCACAGAGACTGAGAAATTTGGTATTTAGATGTTCCTTAGGATAGCTTTTGCTTGCTCCTTCTGGTAACGACACTGAGAAAATAATACCCTTCCTTTGCAAGCATGTATTTAGTAACTGAAGCTATACTGCGTATGGTATGTCAGTGCAACTTAAGTTAATTGCAGTTACATGTTGCAGAAAGAAATTACCAAGGGAAATCTTCTCTGAAGGAAACTGTTTACACATGCCTGAATCCCCCTGGATTACATTCCCACAGAAAAAATTGTACTTAACCATAAAAAATACTCCAGATATTAACTGGTTTGGATTGTAGCTTTTTTAAGAACCAGAAGGAATGCCAGAAAATGGATGGGCCAGGGCCTTTGCTGGTGTCTATTAATGTAATTTCCTGAGCTTTCAGTGGCCTGTGGACTTCTGATGGAGATGATACCTCCTTAGCAGCATAGGGGTTTGGTCTGGTCCTCTTAAGATGGTCATGTTCAGTAAAGCAGCAGTAAAGGAAGATTTTTTTAAAACTTGTTGGCTATAACTAGAGGCATTTTACATGCTCACAGTATTCTTAAGACATGGTGCCTCCCACAAGAAAAACATGTTTTCTAGATGGTCAGTGTTGATGCAGAAGCTTCCAAATTTTTTGATTGGTTTTCCTTCTCTGTATCCCTCTTGCAGAGTGTGCTGTGGTCCTTGGAGTCTCCCCAGACCCCATCAAGACCAGGCTCCTATGGTACATAGATTAAATTTAAAGATATTCTAGTCCCATGTGAGGACATAGACTGTCTCACATCCTATTATGAGCAGATGAAGACATAGCTTCAACTTTGGAGGAGGGGCGGGGCTGAAGAAAACACTTCTTCATTAAGGCAATACCTTAATGACATTTTACACTTAATAACTCAAATAATTGTGACCAAGCTAGCCCAGTCCTGGCCGCGTCCCTGCTCTGCCCCACAATAGATGCTCTGTTGACATCACTTCCCTGTAACGTCCAGTGTGGAGCTAATGTGTTTGCCATCCCTGAATATTCCAATCTTTTAAGAATGTAGTCTTATTTAGACTTTCTCTGTTACTACCCTGGCTACACTTTTGTAAGGTCATCCACAAAGCACGTGCTGTATGGGATGGAGACCATGCACAGCACTACAAATAGCTGAGCGTACCTCTGCTAATGAGAGATGAGCCTTTTTTCCTGAATTGCTTCTTGGTTATAGCAAACAGACTGACTCACTCATGCTTTGTGAGGGTGAAGATATTGATTAGATTTTGATTAATCCCTCTAGATTCAGGGACAGCAGGACCACCCCTAAGACATGAAGAGTCTCCTGCAGCAGAGGTATGTAATCTGCCTTATTATCCTTCAAGGTGCCTTGTCCTGCTTCCCTTCAGGACAAATTCCAAGTTGCTGTTTGGCTTTTGAATATAACTATGCACCAAAGGTGAGAGACTCCATTATCCCTGGAGAAAGGAGGGAGAATGTGATGTCCTGGTATGGGACAAGGAAAGTGAGTTTCTTTTCTTTATCCTGTAAACTCTCTGTCAGCAATCCTGCCTCTGATGTGCGTATGCGTATGTGTGCTTTTACTTCTACATGAGCACAAATTGCTCTAATTAGGAGGGAGGATTCTTGTATTTTTATATGCTAAGCCATTTGATTAATTACTTTAATAGATGACAGACAGATGAACTCTGAAATTCACTGCCATTCGCTCCAGTACAATCCAGTATCACTGATACAAAGGTATCTGCCTTCAGATAAAACCTAGTACTTAGAGTAACCACTCGTTAAGTAAGTACTTGTGCCATGTGGTTGTGTTGATCCTTGTGAACATCTGTAACTGTTCCTCTCTTAAAGCTATGGGCTTGATCCATGTGACTCTGTATCAGCCTTTTTGTTATCTACTAAGAACAGATGTACATGCACATATGCAAAAAAAGACCATATTGCTGTGTCTGGGGGTGTGTGACCCTGGGGTAGATATTACAGATGTTTATTGTGTTGTGTACCCTTTGGTGTAAAAACTTTCCCTGCCTGCCCGGGGAGAAAACAGTCCTGTGGCTCAGGTTGAGATGGTTTGTTGTATTAGGAAGGTGACACAGTAGGATGCTCTCTCTCTTTTTCCCTTCTCTCATGGAAATGTATATTTGTTCTCTCTTTGTGTAGCTTCTCAATCTGAAATAAAAATCACCCTAAATAGAATTCACATTTCCATCTTTGTTTGGAGAAGACCTAGCCTTTTAGCTGGATCAGCCTTGCACAGGCAGCTGGGTGTATTGCTGGACCAGGCTCTGGGACCCTGTCTCCCAAGCCAACTCTCTGTGACTCCTTTGGAAATGCCCTGAATGAGAATTGTGTAACTTGGTATTCAGGTCCACTTTCCCAGACCATGCTCTTTGCCGGTCGCTTTGTCACTGATTATCAGCATATCACTCCATTTAACCCCTTCTCCTGGAGCCCAGGGCAAGCCTACACAGGGTAGGATTTGTCCAAGCCCTCTGCACAGGTACTTGGCTCTAAAGGGGCTTTGGGAGGGCCCAGATTAGTAGGTGTTTTTTATTGATGTGTGCCATAGTGGAGTAGAGGGGCTGCCAGACAGACCTGCTGCCTATTCTGCCAAGCAAACAGATTTTATTCCCTGGAGGAGGATTGAGGAGTGGGAGAAATAATCTAGCAAATCCTTTGCAGTAGGCAACTGGACTAGTAAATTCAGGGTAATTTTGCATTTGACACATGCAGTCAGTCTGAGCCGTGTGCTGGTTCCAGAATCGAGGGCTTGGGTTTGCTATCAAAGCGGTTTTGATACAGCTTTTCCATTAAAAGCTCATATATCTCTGTAGGGTAGAATTTATCCTGAGATGCACAACGCAGAACATAACAAATCCTGAAAAAAATCTACTATGTAAGTGTAGTTTGGTTAGTTTCAAGCATTAAATTCTGGTCCCAGAACTAATAAACAAGGGTGCAAAATTTGCAAGAATTGCAGGCACCAGAAGAAAGAAGTATAATTTGAAGGACCTGCCATTTATGACTTAGAAATTGTGACTGGTATTGTGTCTTGGTATGTGAATTTTATTAAACGATCAATGTGGTCGTTTCCAAAAATCCTATCTGACCCCATGGTTTTGTCTTTGTCTCTGGCTTCCTAGCTGAAACCCTGAGGAGATACCTGGAGCAGTGCTAGACCAGTGAGCTAAGAGAGATGTCCTCTTGAACCTTATCCTCTAGCCATTCAAATGTCAGCTTTGGATAAAGAGATGACTGCTGCCTAAAACGAGCATGTTTTCTGAAACCTTCTGAGGTGAGTGGTGGTTGTCAGAGCTGTAGTGCCTCGCCATTTGAAACATATGAAGCTTTATGAGACCTGTGGAAAAATGTGGAATGATTGATTGTCTTTGATGAGAACTGAGTCAAGCCTTAGACTGAGTCCCAGCTGACTCAAGCCAGACATTAGAGCTTGCTAGGTTTTATTATAGGTATATAGTAAAGTTTCTTATGATATTTCAACAGAGAGATAAAAGTTGGAAGAAGTTCTAATTCAAGTTCAATGACTTTATTCTGTTTTTCTACCACCACCTACCAACCTGGCCACATGCTTTCCAATTTCTTAATTTCATCTTTTTTTAAGAGGAAGAGAGTTTTGGGGAAAATGTTCCTCACTTCTGCCTTCTAAAAAGCTGGATAGGCAGGCAACACACATTTGTCTAGTTCACATGAAGAAAAGCATTTAAAAATAAATTTATAACAAAAGCCACTGCTATTGTTGTAACTTAATATTTGCAGAGGAAATCCAATTATGGCCAAGGAGCAGATCAGTCCTCCCTTTTTTTTTTTTTTTTAATCCACAGTTTGTCTGATTAAGATAGATATAATTATAGGGAAGTGCTTTGCGAGTTAGTTAAACGGAAGACAACACCATTTTGTTCTGCTGTGAAATGAATGGTTTGAGTCAAACAGGTTGTGTGGTACAGCTGTGCTAACAGGTCATCTTTAAAATATGTAGATTGATGTTAGCTTGTTGAAAATCAAATCTCTGCTATCTCCCCATTTGAGCATTCAAGCCAACATAGAAGTACGTTGTACCTCTCGGGGTCTTGTGAGCTGTGATGTGAGTGAAAATAGCTTGGCGAGCTTATAGCTAACTTGCTGTTCCTGCAAGCTCTTGCATCTAGGATGTTAAGAGTCAAGCCATCGTGCTACAGAAGATACCAGTAGTTTTAAAATGGGCAGGCAGGGTAGCAGCTGGAATTTATTTCCACATTTTGAAAGTTAGCCTTATGATCATAAGGGTTGGGTTTGTCAAAATGTATACCAAGAACCAGACAAATTACAAAGTCGCTCTGAAACCTAGGACGAGACATGCAACACAAAGCCACTCCACAGGCTTGGGTAACAAGACTTTGCCATCTCCACAGGATAGTGATCAGCAATGCGATGTAAATTACTGTAATTACTCTGTCACCAAAACATGTACACAATCAGGCAGATCAGGATTCTCTTCACCATGGTGTGCTAGAGTATAATTAGACGGCAATGCCTACAGCTGCTAGAGTTTGAGGGAGGCCTACAAACATTTGCAGCTCAAATCTCTCAAACCAAGTAAGTTCCAACCAACAGCAACCAAAACATCAAGGTTAAGCTTCCTTGGTACTGCATTGTTAATTGGCTCGAGTAATTTGACTCACTGAGTATCCTGAAGGCCACTGGGCTTTGTCCTTTTAGCAGTATCATTCTTGCTGAGGTAGGAAACCAGTGTGGCCAAACTCAGTATGAGATCTTACAGAAGGGGAATGTGGTATTTATTTACATTTTAAGCCAATTTTACCCGTCCACACTCGTTCTCTTACAGATTTCATTCACTCATGCTCACAAGCAACTAGACATGGTTGTTCAAGTGGTCTGGCCCTGACCTGCCTGCAACATACACAACAAGGGATGATGGCTGTCAAATCTTCACTAAACGTCCCAGTTTTGGGACAGTTCTTTAATAATCTTTAAGAATTGATAGTTGTTTTGTGGTCATCCTTTGCTGCAGTCTCTCTTCTTGCTAGGCTGCCAGGAGAAGGAATGGAAGATGTGATACGCTGCCATCCTCCTGTTATCAGAGAGGAGGGTCCTTCATGAATGAGTTGTGTGTGCTATCTGTTACGGTCTTATCAGAGTGCAGACGTTCTGGACTTGACAAAAACAACATAGTCTCAAATTTTTTGTTGGGAATGGTGTCATTTGTTATGAATACAAGCTGTTCTTAACTCCCCTGCTCTGCTATTTCTTCTGATGCTTACACAAACAGATTTTCATTCAGACCAATCCCACTACTTCTTTTACTAATCTGCACTGATGACTGGTTCCTGCAGATCCCAGCTCTGGTTTTGAAGAGCCTCTCGGTTCTGCTCAGGACAACGTACAAATGACAAAGGGCCAAGACATCCCAGCAATTAGAATGAAAAGGAAATCCCTCACATTCCCACTGAAAGCAGCAGTAAAATCTCACATTTAAAAGTAAAATTAATCCCAATTATTCATTGTCCATTCTAATTCACGCGGATCAAAAGCTGCCACCACCTCTTGACCATCTGGCTCCTATTTATTTCATAGCAATGTGTCACCTTCATCCAACCAGAGAAAAGGCAAAGTGTCTGGACCACACAGACTCCATCCCTTTCATCCCCCTCTGCACCACGGCACCTAGCCCTGATCAGCTGTGTGGGTGTTTTAGAGCACCTGGATACAGGTAGGGAGATACTCTGGGGGAATATGGAAACTTGAAACACCTGCGTTTGTGGCTGGGTCTCCTGTTGCTGGCTGTCTGGCCAGGCTGTTCATGGTGTGATGGGTACATCGTGTGGCCAGAAGGGAGAAGTGCAATTTCTGTTTGACCTTTTTCTTGGGCTAAATCCTGCCACTCTGTCCATCTGAGCAACCAAATGGTAAAGAACTGAAATCGCCCAGCTGCTAGCACTGCTCTGCACTTCTATGTTGACACAAAAATAGATGTCACACTAGTTTTTCCTCTGTTCTTCATTAATCCTGCCTTACATGTTTCATGTCTCAGCTGCCTTGAGCGTGCTTAAGTCGTATTTTCAGGTGCTTCTCCAAAATCAGGAAGAAAAAGAAGCAGCTACCTTTTTTAGGAGATATTTAGTAATAGTGCAGTAGTAGCTATGATGATCTAGAAGAGTGAGGCAAAATTTGCAGGCTTTCGATGAGTCTTCTCATGACTTTATAAAGAAGCTAAAGCAACATGGCTGTGTTCGAACCTGCTTATTTAGACATTACTAGAGTGACTGTTCAGCTGAACGACTGGATTCCTCAGGGGCCTACTGTAGGTCCAGGACCATAAGTAGTTGATTAGTGACAAAAATGTTGGAACAGAGAAAATCTGCAGGTCCGACCCGGAGGAGAAGGTCTGGGAACATGGAAAAGTACAGGGCTGAAATTCATAGCAACGTTGGAAAAATTGAGAGAGGGTCTGGGAAACAAATGCTGCAAAGAGTTAATCTAGATGAGAGTAATTAAGTGCACTAATACTGGTAGGAAATGGTAGATTAAGGAGCAGGATCAGGAAGTTATGGGCAGTCAGAAGCATGAGTCAATGCCCTGCGCTGTGAATAAGGCGGATACTGTTCCAGGGTGTGTAAACAGGAACGCAGCCTGGACTACCATACCAGTTTTGCCTAATCATAGCCAAGCCTGTGCTGGAGTTTTGGACCAGGTTTAGGTGTTGACCTTCAAAGAAATGTGGCCTAAAGAGTGAGAATCAAGAGGAGAAAAGAGGAACAGTCCAAGATGTGGAAATCCTAACCTCTGGGGGAAAGAAAAGGGTTGTTAGCCTCAGAAAGAGAAGGACCTCTCCCTGCAAACACCTTTCAGAGAGGGGTTAGGCAGAGCCAGTGCACAGCGAGCAGAGTGCTGAGCAGTTTGGACAAAGAGAGCTCCTGCCCAGAACCACAGGTGGGAGAGTTTGCCAGCCAGCCTGTCCTTGAGGAGCGAGAAATGCAATGCTGTTGGGTTGCAACATAGGTATTTTTATAAATCAGTGCCCGAGCAATTTTAATACAGGAGATTAATAATGTCAATCACACTGATGTAGCCAACAGAAGCAACGAAAGCTTGTGGCAGCTGCTTCCCACCTCAATGATAAGTTAACACTGGAAGATAGGCAGGTGTACCAATGGGTTACATGTAATATTAACTCTCTGGCTGTCTGAGGCACAGCATTAGAAATGGAATAATTTCCCAAATGCAGGCAAATCCTTCCCACAGATAATGCCATACTGCTGGCCAAAGGATGGCAAAGTGATTACAACCAGTTTTTCTTTTCACAGCGGTTCTCTATTAATATTGCTAGCAATGCTCTGGGAACAAATAGCTCAGGTCCAAGCCCTGCATTTGCTGACATCTCATCCATCCCAAACATTTGCATTGTGAGACTGAAATTTGATGCCCAAGATAGTGCAGATGCTATGCAAGAGCATATGGTGCACATCCAGGCTTCAGGTTTCATCGCAGAGTGTTAAGTGGCTTGTAGCATGAGACCGTTCAACATAGGAAGAAATTACAAATTGATGTGCCAAAACCTCTGGATAACAGCATATCATTGGTTATGGGCATATTAAAACTCATACAGCTGGTGCTCCTGACAGATCCAGTTCTGTACAAAAATATGGATATTCCCACCAAGAAGGTAGAAGTTTTTGAAGAAAATGGAGCCTTCATAGCCCAGCTTCTCATGTACTAGAAATGTACCACTTGCAAATCTGATCATCATAAGCAACCTCTACTTCACGTCATAGATACGGGTATTACTGCTGAATTATTGCATCCACAGATATTGTGAAATTATTTGTCTTTGCTGCAGAACCTTCTTGCTGAAAAACACATGTCTGAAAGAATCCTGAGGTCTCACATCAGCAAGAAAATATCCGTGTTAGTCTTTGCCAGCCTTGAGTGACTTTGGGTGGGAGTTTGGCTGGGTTTGACCCTGTACTGTAGATCGAATAAGCTAGTTTCTCTTCAGTGAAGTTCCTAACAAACAGGGCCAGATGTCAGTGGAAGAAATTGGTATCGTTTCCCTGAATTTCTTAAATAATCTCTCCCTTAGATCACCCATTTATTCCCCCCTTGTTTATTGACACCTTCTCAGTGTGAGCCTGAGGAGAGGGGAAAGATTTTGCGGTGCTCTGGCTGTTCTTGTAGACATCCTGGCACTCGTTTGATCGGAGGTGAAACAGGATGCAAACCTTTCCTGCTGGGGCTGAGACCACAGCCGAGAGCTATTCAGCTCTGAGAACAATGTCTGGCAGCTTGCAAGTAATTTAAACCAGCTAAAAACAGCCGAGCCCGGGTATGAATCATGACCCATCCATGTTTGCTTCAGCCTTTCAACTTGCCTGAAACCAGCATGGCCTCTAATGGCCGGCAACCGGCTCCCTGGAGAATAAGCAATAAACAATATTTTTAAAGGACTTTTCTTTCACAAGGGCTTTGCCTGCATGAATTCCAACAAAAAGGCAACTCTGAAAAGCATGCATCTGAGGCAGGGGGATGCACAGCCCTCTGGAAGACCTGCCGTAACATTCATCAAAGAAACCCCAAATGCAGAAATATTATGCAGGAACAGAGGTGATGGGGGCTTTTTCTTGGCTGTGAGTTCTTCCGAGAGCACTGTACCATGTTATACCATGGCGTTACAGCTCCGCTTTTTGAAGCAGCCCTGGAAAAGATACTCCCACTTTGTTTCTCTAGAGAGAAAAAGCAAGATCCTCCAGGATGGTAAATGGGGCTAGTTCCATTGAGGTCAGTAGAATAAATCTGGGTCACAGCAGCTGGCAATCTGGACCATAATACACGGGGTGGCAGAGCTGGAGCACACCGCAGGGCTGAAGAGTGTGGCCAGCAGACCAAAGCGCTAGCCAGGGACTTGGGATACCTGTGTTGTTCCCCTCACCCTGCTGCCCAACTGCTGAGCAAACCCAAGATGTCTCTTTGGTCCTTCATGGCCAAAAGCTGGCAGCAACGTTGTTCATAAAGTGCTTTATCAGATAACTGACCTCCAGGTAATCACTACATTAGCTAAGAAATAAGCTCCAGGAGCAGACATTGCAGACAAAAACCAGAATCGGCCTACGGACAGAAAAAAGGGGAAAGGTTTGCATTTTCTACGGGACGCGGGCACGTGTCGGGACACGGCCGCTCCATCCACCAGAGAATGGTCTGGCCGGGTACGAACCCCGGAGCAGCCTCCTTCAAAGCCTGAAAGGCATGAGGACCTACCCAGAAAGCTGCCTGGAGGACAGGGCACGACTGGCATCTGACAGCCGGCCTCTGCACATGCTGGCAGCCTGGTCCTGAACCAGGCCCCGCTCTGCTACATCGGAGGAAGGTCTTTGCACCGGGACCTCCTCCTGCGGCCGAAGGGGCTTTGCGTTGTGCTTGTAGGATGCTAAAACCCATTTGCCATTACACGTGCAGTCATTGCTCACGCAATACCATTTTTAGATGGTTTTCCACCCCAGAAACGGCGCGGTTAACGCCCGGGGAGGAGCGGAGGCTGCCAGCTCACAGCTCAGCCCCGGGAAGGTCAATATAGAGGATAAAAGGAAACACCCTCAAGTTGCAACAAGCTCCTCAAGGGCACTGGAGGTGACGCTGCTCCAGCAACGGCAGCGCCCGCCGGTCCCGGGGGGCTCCTCAAGTCCCCGGTGGCAGGCGGCGAATTTGCTTTCCCCCCCTCCTGCTCGGCCGAGGGCCGGACCGGGACCGGAGAAGGGCCGGACCGGGACCGGAGGGGGACGGAGCGGGAGAGGGGACGGACCGGGAGAGGGGCCGGGTCGCCGCTCCCCGCCCAGCGCCGGGGTGGAGTCCCGGCCGCGCCGCGGGGCCCAGCGCCACGCTCCGCTCCCATTGGCTGCCCGGACGCAAGGGCGCCCTTGTGACGTGGCATCCGCCGCTCCCATTGGCTGGGACGCGTGGCGTGGGGCGTGGCGGCGGGGGCGGCGGCGGTCGCCGCTGGGTAGGTGCGGGCCGGGCGCGGCGGCGGCGGAGGTTCCCGGGGGCGGCGGGGGTAGAGGAAGGGACCGGGACCGGGACCGGGACCGGGACGGAGGAGCAGCTCCGGGTGCTGCCCGGGGGGCCGGCGGGGAGGAGGCGGGCGGCTTTCCCTTTGGAAGCCCGTCCCCGTTACCCGTGGCGCGTTGCATCCGTGTCTCCAGCAGTTCAGGGCGGGCATCCCCAGGGTGGGGTGCCTTCTCGGCATTATTGCCTTTATTTCTTTTTTTTTGGTTAATCTGCCATTTTCTTCAGCTGCGGAAAGTCTTTTCGGGCGGGAAGCATGCAAGAAAAGGAGCAAAACAATACCAAAACTCAGATCCCGCGGGCCTGAAAGGCAAGAGCAGTGTGGTTTTTTGTCCCCAAAACAACAACAACAACAAAAAACCCTCCCAGCACAACCAGGGCTGGTGGGAGACGGAAACTCCATCAGCGTCCACTGCTCTTGCTGAAGTCAGCCAGCCAAGTGATACCCACGGGCAGTGGGACGTCACTCGTTGGGACAGAGCTCTTCTTGTCTGCTGGGGTTTGTGCAACTCTTTGGCAGGCGGCTTTCTTTTGGCGATGTGAAAAAGTTCAGGGATCGCATTACTTCAGAGGTCCCCGTGGACCTTCCCCTGTTGAAATGAATGAAACAGCCACTGTCTTCATCCGTTATCTAAAAAAACGGTCGCGGGTGCCGCTTCTGTGCCGCCTCATCGCTGATGAGACAGTTGAGGGCTCGGGTGTAGCCGGAATTTCTGGCAGTTTTCCTGTGGTTTTGAGGCCATTGGAAAGTCTCCGCCGTGCCTAAAGCTGTGGTCATACGTCCCTCTGCAGAGTGCAGAGCCGTGTCAGTCCTGCCCGAGGATTTGGGCTTGCTTCTTCCCATCGTGAGGGTTAATCTTGATGCATCTCCACCACTGGCAATCTGACCTCTGAATTTTTGTGGTTTTGTTGGAAAATGGTGAGAAACCTTGTTTTTTAGCTGCTCTTGTAGTTGGGGGTTGCACTTAGTAGCATTAGCATTTTCACTCTGTTTTTAAATGTGACTTTTTGCCTGATTGTTCTGTGTACTGGATGTGTGTGACTTCCCCATCTAGTTTGTGTCAAGCGTGGCTGGGTATCCAGCTCCCCCTGAAATTAATTGAAATTAGCTGCCTGAATTAGAGACTTTTGAAAATGCAGTGAAGTCTCTGGTGTCCGTTTGAATATCCTTACAAATTCTGAAATAAGATTTACTCTCACTCACGTGTATTGTAAGGTTTCCCAGTTTCTCTTTAGCTTCCAGTTGGCTTCTGGAGATTTAATGAACCTGCGAACCAGCACTTGCTCTTTTTTTAAAGACTTATGGCTTCATAGAAATTTATATCACTGCATGCTGTGTCCATAAGATCAACAAATAGTCTTCAAAGTTCAGAATAGTTCAGCCTTTGCGCTCCTGCATAGTTACAAAAATAACAGATGGGTTGTGACCTGTAATTTTTTTTTATGTTGCTTTGCACATGCTTTTCAGATTTAAGGTCAAGCTTATATATGTTTTTTATAGTTGTTTTCACTGGGTTGACTGACACATGACTTGAGCCACTAAATCTGATGAAGATAACGATGTTCAACATCACTTTGAATTTAATGTAACTTCTTCTTAAAAATAGAGGTACTGAGGTCAATTGTTCTTTACTGCACATTCAATTTAAAACTCAAGTCTGCTTTGGTACCTTGTTAAACTTTTCTTTCTTTTATATATTTTTTAAAATCACTCCCCAACAACAGAACTGATTGTTGAGGCATTTATGTCCTAAGCTACAGGTGTCCAGCACCCCCTTCTCTGTTAAGATTTAAATTCACTGGATCATTTTTGGATGTACAGCGCTGCCAGTATGTGCAAGGAGGAACTAGAGCCGGTGAGATGCCCATTCATGTCGTGACAATTAATGATGTTCTCTGCTGAATCACCTGCTTCCTGTCACGGAGGAAAGCGCCCAAAATGGTGAATTCGAAGCAGGCTCTTAGGCTCTGAAACAGATCCTGGAATTTAGTATGCGGTACCTTACGATTAGTCACCCCAGCAGCTTTTTTCTCATTGAGTTTTGGTTGGAAGAGGAGGAATCCAGCCAGCAAGCATCGTTTCTCCTTGCGGCCAAGGCCTGGCTTTCAAAGCTGGTAAACAAGTGTATCTCAGGGGATTTTCTGGGCATTTAAATCACCTGTAAGTTGGATTTGGCATTCAATTTGCTAATACTTGCTTGCCTGATTGGGAGTTGGTGAAGGCTGACAGGTAACAGGGGGCTGCCTTCTGGGGCTCAGGAGACCTCTGGCCCTGAAAATCTATATGATGGATACATGAAGAAATCCCACTCATGCTATGTGGATAATACACGTGGGTTCATGGGTGGTTTGAGATATTCTTTCTGTTAGCATCAGAAGTCTACCTTCTGTTAAACAAGATATGTATGCTTACATAAATTTTAATGATATGTTGTTCTATAATATGTAGGGAATTTAACAGGGGTGGGTTTATCAGTCAGGTTTATTGCAATTACTATGCCATTTTGTTTAAATATACAACCTTTTTTGGGGGAAAAAGAGAGCAATACTGTCAATTTTAGGATGACGTGATGTGTGTAGGGTTGTATTTGGTAGCGACTTAAGCGATCGAGTGGGTGAGTCCAGGTGTCGGCAGAGGGACACAGCTTGCGTGGAGGGCTGGGAGAGCCCAGGCTTTACTTGCCCTCTCCGCAGCTGCTGCTGTGCTGAATATAGCTGCCCGGCAGTTGCACAGGCTGCTGGCTCTTGGGGAGGGGGAAGGCAGCTGTAGTGCCTGCCGCGGATTGTGCCGGGGATTTGGTCTCCCCTGGAGACCCGGCGCGTCACCCCACTGCTCTTTGTTCGCGTGCATGGGCTCCGTCTGTGGGAAAACCCCCGTTGCCAGAGGAGTGGATCATAAAATGAGATCATGACAAAGGAGCTTACGAGGGTATGAGTATCAACTTGTTTCCCACTTCCAAGTATTGTTTGGGAATACTTTCTCTCCTCCTTTTTTTCTCTTTAAGTTGAGCTTGCTGTTGATGCTCCCTTGGCTGGCCTCTCCATCGTTAGCCCAGTACTAGCTGGTTGAGTACTGGCAAAACCACTCTGCCAGTGTTTACCTAATGCCGGCACCCTGGTTTGGGCTGGAGTCGCTGGAAGAGGCTTAAGTGTTGCTGGGGCTCTGAGGATGCCCACCTGTGACTGAGCGGCACAGAGCCTACATGCGGGGATTTTGGCAGTGCCAGTTTTGATGCTCTGTGGGGAGCCCGCAAGGTGTCATTTATGTTGAGAGTATTTTTGAGTCCTGCTAGCTTGGTGAACGCAAGCAGAGGTGCTCGGCCCTGACTGGTGTTTGCAAAACAAGATCTCCCGTGTGCTATATTGGGGCTCCTTGATTTGGCTCATCAGTTGTCCTGCTGCAGCTCCTCGCTGGAGGCCAGCGCAGGCAGCGAGAGGGTCGTGGTGGAGGAGCATCTCCCTGTGTGGAGCACCCAGGGCTCAGGCTTCGAGAATAATACCTCATGTTAGAAGGATTTGCAGCAAGATGCAATGGGCTTGGCCGTACAGCACGCCTGAAAATGTGTCATCGGCTGAGCAAGTATTTCCATTAATTAATTTCACAAAGAGTTAATTTCATGAATTTAGGTAGAAGCTGCAGAGCTAAGTGCCACGTTGGGGTTTTACAGCCTCCTACCTCTCCCTCTAATTCTTTATATATACTTCTCACTTCTGGGTGGCTTCCATTTCAAGGTTTTGAGTTTGTCGCTTAAAACCCCCTCAACTTTCCACCCCAATGGCCTTCAAGGCTCAGTCACGCTAATAGGTGCTTTACATCCTGGTTAATGATGTCTCATTTGGGCCCAGTCACCTCATGCTGCACAAACTGTTTGTGAAATTGGCCATTAATTCAGGAGACAGTTGCACCATGCTGACAAGGTATAAAGCACAGGTTTGTTCTCAGTGCAGCCGGAGATTTAATTAGATTTTCCCTGTGTGTCATGTTCTTGAAGCCAGAAAACACTGCTGAGACATGAAAGTTTGCTCTTTCCTCTGTCCCACTTCACACACCAAGATGCGACTTCATGATTTTTGGGGTCTGACCCAGAACGTGCTTAAGATCTTCATTATTAGACTTTCTCAGTTTCTTTACTTGGCATGGAGACAAGGGGGGATGGTGAGTTGCCACTACTGTGTGTTGTGTATTTCAGAGAGCCCAAGGCTTGGTATCATCTTGCAGAAGAAGTTCTGTCTCCATGGCCGTGGATGTGGGAAAATCACCTTCTGAAGCCTCACTGAGTGGGAAGGCTGAAGGCGATGGTAGGTGGGACTGCACAGAGGTGGAGATGGACTACCCGGAGCTAGTGGACAGCCTGCGCCAGCTTTTAGGGGCAGAGGAAGCCAAGCCCTGCTCTCAAGGGACAGAGAGCATGGCAATGAGTGGACGCAGTCTCTTGGCCACCGGTGTTACCCAGGGAGGTTCGAGTTACCACCAAGAAGAGTCTTCAGCATCCACATCCAGATTTCCCAGAGAAAGAGCAAGCCTCTCAGAGACAGAGACATTAATTCATAGAGCTGTTGATGGCGGTGATGTGCCTCATCATGTTAGCCACCGGTTCCTCTCCTCAGAAGAGCAGCAGGTGAGAGTGTTGTATGTACAGGTGTTGCTGCATCACTGGGAGGTCTCAGGTGAGGTGGGGACTTGTTTGTCTGGGCTGTCCTAGCAGGACTTTCCATCTCCTCCAGCCAGAGCATGCCCTGGGCTAAGCCGTACAGTGGGGAAGGGCTTGGGCTCCAACACCTCAGATGTTGCCTCCATCCCTGTATTGCTACCACGGAGCTGGAAAGTCAGTCGTGACGGGGCTCCTTAAATAAGTACCTCTTGGGCTCCTTAAATGAGTGCCTCTTGCAGCCAAGTGACTCGTGCAGCTTCTTAAGCCCTTGGGATGCCTTTACTTAAAAGCAAGCCCCAGTCTGGCCTTTGGGCAGCTGTGTGCTGTCCCGCAGACAGAACAGAGTTCCCCTTCCAGCCTCTCCGCACAGCGAGTCCAGGGCTGGGCTTTAATCTCCATGTCCCAGCACAAAGGAGCCTTTTGTTTGGATGCTGTGCTTCATTTTATGCATCCCTCTCTCTCCCTTTCCTTCTCCCCCCCCGCCCCGCCCCGCCATCCTCAAGCAGGTGAAGGCATCGGGCTGTTGGGAGCCAGCATCCAGCCCTTCCAGCCGGCACAGCTCTGCAGAGGAGAGCATCCTTGCTGGCACCTTCCACAATGCCCGTGCTGGCCGGTGGAGCCGAAGGCTGGGGGCTCAGTCGCCATTTTCCTCTACCCCAGAGGTCCTGCAGCCCCAAACCTCTCCCAGCCCTGAGAGTGCCCTGCGGAGCCACTCCGTATCAAGCTTCTCCACTCTGTCTTCAGAAGAAAATGGCCTCTCCGAAGAGCCGTCCCGAAGCATGCCGACCAGCGCGGATGTGTCTTCTCCTGTGGGCACAGCCACCAGGGACCCGTGCTGTCGGTGGGCTGCGGCAGAAGGCAGGGCGCCGCGGGCACGCAAGCTTTTCAGTCCTCTGCTTGATGACCGCACCACCGTGGAGCACATCAGAGAGATGTCGTCATACCAAGCCGATTACTGGGCATGTGCCATACCAGATTCATTACCTCCATCTCCAGACCGTAGCTCACCCCATTGGAACCCCAATAAAGAGTATGAGGACTTGCTGGATTATGCTTATCCGCTGAAGCCAAGATACAAGCTGGGAAAGATGCCGGAGCCTTTCCTCCACGACTCAGGAATAGGTTTGGACAGCTTTTCTGTTTCCCCTGAGGGCACATTGAGGTCCACCAGCATCTACGGCCGAGGTGGGCAGGCTCGGGGAAGCAGAGAAAATGGACGCTGGGGGTTCATGGCCTCTGCAGCGAGGTTCTCCGCCCCGGTGCCTGGAAAAAGAGGCCGCTCAGGAGCTGGCTCGTACTATGAACCTTTACCTATTGCAAAAGCATCCTTTGCAAAGAGTGCTTCCTCTCATCCTTCTAGAGGTTCTGCTAAGGATGTAGCAACAGAGTCAGCTAAGCCAGGTTCATCTGGCCACCCTGCTGCAGATGGGAGAAGCTGGTGCACCAGAGGGAGCCCCTTTCCAAACTACAAAGGGCAGGTGAAAAGCAATAATAGGTTTTTACCTATAACAGGAGTGCTCCCCCTGAGGAAGGAGTGGGAGGGTGATGAAGAATTTCTCTCCCTGCCTCCGAGACTGCAGGAGCTGGAAAGGCTGGCTCAGTTTTTGTCCAATCTTTCCTTAACTATAAGGACACCCGGGCACAACCACCGAAACCTTCCACGTCACAGCGATGGCAGGCAGCCCCTTTCGTCTGAGTTGGCTCCTTCTGGAGAAGTGGGTGGCAGGGGCAAAAGAGGTAATACTGAGGATTATGCTGAGCTGTGGCATCCCTGCAGCTCTCGAAAGCCCAGCTGGGAAAACAGTGAATTGTGTGGCCAGATCCATAGGGATCCTCTGCGGGGGCCTCATCTACCGACCAGTCTCAGGGACACGTTGGATGGGACGTACCTAAATGAACCACGGGTCAAGGGGCATCCAAAGAAGAGCCAGGAGAGCGAGTCCCTTGCCCAATGTGTTAAGGTAGGCTGAGACAAGAAATGAAGTTTATTATGGGAAGATCTCACATAAAATGTGCCTGTATTTATGGCACAATTAATTAAGGCTCCTCCTTCTGCATGGTGTTTGGTGCCTGGCAGCTGGTAGTAATTTATGCAGGGGGCTTACCAGAGCAGATAATTTCTTCTGATGGAGCAAGACCCCATCTTGCTTTTCCTAGGGCTTAGCATCATGGGGCTAGGCTTGGTGGAAATGTGGCACTCAGCTTCCCCCAGCTCGCCCATCCTGCAGCGCCGCTGCACCGGGAAGATGCAAGAGCCGTGGTTGGGCTGGACCGGTGTGAAGTCCAGCATTCGCTGCCTGCCCCATCTCTCCAGGTATTTAATGTGGCGTGGCTGGCCTTGCCCTTCATCCCAGGCTCTCTCGTCTTCTCCGAACTGGGTCCTACTTAAGGGTATAATAAGGCCAGGCAGAACTGGTGGGGTTTCTCTGAAGAGTTTCCCAATTATTTTGTGAATTTTTTATTTTTCGGGCAAGTGATGCCACATGGCCATCCTGGCACCGGTGCTGTGCTCCCTGGCCAGCAGGGATTGCTCTCCACCTTCCTCTCTTATCTTGTTCCCCCCCAGCCCCAGTCTGAATTTGGAAGCGATGCTGGGCTGTTTGCAAGAGAGTAATTATTATCGTGCACATAGCTACAAACACAAGTGCATTTCATCCACTGCTCTTGTATGGGAATAACTCTGCTTATTTAAAAGGGTCTTTTCTACTGTCAGCATTAGGGTTTATCCGTCGCCCCAAATCACGGTGCCAGGGAGAAGCAGCTCAGCTTTATAGCAAAACCCTGACTCCCGAGGAGCAGGAGCAGGGTTGGAGTCTGGTTTTGGCGAGAGCAGAGACCCCTGGGTTTTGTGCAGCATCTTTCTTACAAAAATAATCCCTTACTGAGACGCCTTAAAAATAAATGAAAGCCCTTAATTGAACGAGATGAACCCTTGGGGAAAAGGAACTGCAAATTAACTGCATGGCTCCAGTGAGGAGGAGGGTGTCTCTTTGGCTGGGAGGTGGTAGAGGCAAACCTCTTCCTTCAGCCTGGGTGCCACTGGCTTCTAACACCTCTCCATAGCAGCAATTTCATGGTGACCCTCAACTCTTGCCACACTGTGCTTTTGGGGTGTGTTTAGGGGTTAAACTTTTTTTTTTGCCTTTTTTCTTTTTCTGTTGATCCTTGGTTTCCCAAGCTTAGGGATGTTTGTGTGCAGGGGGCGGGCAAGAGAGGAGCAGGGAGCAGGTGCTTTCTGAAATACCGCTGGCTCACCTATTCCTGTCCCTGCTGTGTCTTTGTTGCAGAAATAGATCAGTAACCCCTTTTGTTATGCTTCGTTAAGTAGATGTTTTGCTGCCAGCTGGAAGAGCTAATTCATTGGCTGTACAATGTCGCAGACATCACCGACAGCTGGGTCCCAGCCTCGCCGGACGCCGAGAGCGTGAAGGCATCACTGCACCGCTACTTGGTAGGTATCGCCATTGGCTTTTCTCCCTGCTGTTCGGTGCTGTGGGCAGCAAGTAGCGTGAAGCAAGGCACTGCTGCCACAGTCCAGGTGGGCGATGCAGGGTGCATCGAGCGTGCAAAGCCGAATTTGGGAGTACTGGGAACCTGCTTGGGGGAAACTGCTCCCTGGGTAACCTGCCACAGGTGTCTCTCTTTCAAAAAGCCTTCTAAGCAGCGCTCCTCTTCCCTTTTCCTTCCCAGGAGTTCAGGAAAGATGTGGCCGACCACCGGAGCCTGACGGAGAGTGTGCTGGAGAGGGGAGAAGCTCTCCTTGACTGCATGGCATCGAATTCGCCAGGTGAGGAGGAGTGCTTGAGCGGGGCTGGTCATGGACACAGCCGGTGATCCTGGCCGTAGTATCTGCGCCCTGAAATCCCTGGCCCTGCGTGTGGGGGTGTGGAAGTGGTGAGCAGAGTTTGCCATTCAGCAGCTGTATGGGAATGAAAAGGGTTTTACACCTGCGTTGCTGTCCGGTGACTTGGAGGTGAGGTGACTTGGAGGTTTGGAGGTATTATTACTCCAGAGTGCTTTCAGCTGCACCATGCCTTGCACCGTGCCACCCATTGTGGGTGATGAGTGGGTTTCTGCCTCTTATGGGTCCCTTCTTAGTTTTTTATCTTAACCGCAGCGTGACCAGATCCCGCTGGGCTGTGGGGTGCTGTCGGCCTGCAGCTGGGAGGAGATGCTTTTGTCCAGCACCAGAGGATTTGATTTTCACACCCTGCTTGTTGGGCAGTTGCTCTGGTGATTTGGTGTACCCTGCACAAGGGATTTCTAAAGGACGGGCTGGGTCTGCAGTCACCAAAGGGGCTTTAGTGGTGAAGTGCTGCGTTATGGGTGGGGTTTCCTACACAGTCCCAAAGGTTTCCTTGGGAGCCCCTATTTCTGTATCTTCACTCTTAACCTGGAGCCTCCTAGGTCACTTTCCACCCCCTCCAAACTCTACATCACAACTTGGATGGAATGAAGATCAGCTTACTGATTTCTAACATTTGGTTTCCTTCAAAAGTCTGTCTGGGCGAATGGAACTCTCCCTTACTGCTCTTGCAGACATGAATTGTCACGTTACTACCACCTCCATCATACCTTTCGTTTTCCAGCTCTGAAAGACACGCTGGGTTTAATTGCGAAACAGTCAGAAGAGCTAGAAAGCCACGCGGAGCACTTGTACGAGTCCGTTCTAGCTGCCGTGGGTCCCATGCAGGGTGAGGACGGGATGGAGGACAAGGGGGTGCAGCAGACGGCTGCTCAGTGGGTAAGCAGGGGGGCAAACCAGCCTTTCTGCGGTGGGAGGAGAGGGAGGGAAGGCATAGGAAGATAAAACACTTAAATTAGCTAATGCTATACATCAGGCTTTATTATTTTTTCTTTTAATGTCACATTTGGAAAGCCTAAAAGGAGAAGAAAGCAAGGGCGATCTCAAAATGGATGCCCCATCGTCTTTAAATGTGTGTCAGGGGAAGAGCAGTGTGATGAAACCCAAGATCATGATGAGAGCGATGGCAGCTCCTCGGAGGGACCCAGGGAGCCAGCAGGCAGGTCACTGTCAGTCAGGGCGGAGGGGACATCAGCAGCCCGTCTGGCACACACAGCTGCTCTACTGAAATCACTTGGACAGCAGAGGGAAGATGGGAACGGGGTATTTTTTTGGTTGGTTGGTTGGGGTTTTTTTTCTCCTCAAAGAAAAATGCTGCTTGCCCTGTCACGGTGGGAAAGAGAAGCAAGTGAATTTGGGTTTAAAATATGGGCTAGAAAACTTGTTTGCTGATTTCTTGAACATCTTCCTTCAAATAAAACTGCAGAGACAAAAGTGTTTCAGGAGGGCATGGCAGGAGTGTTAGCGTAAAGGGGCAGAGGCACAGCAGCGTCCGTGGGGTCGGCTGCGTGCTGCCACGGCCCTCAGCCACTCCGGCTGTGATTGGGAATCACTGTAAAACCATGTCCGTACAAAACAATCATGGCTGTTAGCAAGGCGCTGGGTCCAGAGACACGGGAAGGCTGTTAACGGCTTCTGAGNCCCCCGATCATTAGCTCACAGTGTTGATTTCCCCATGGCCCACTCCACAGCACGCCTTAAAATTTGGAGTTGCGAAGGGGAAAAATTATTTCCAGTGCTTTAGAGGAGAGTAACAATACCTTAAGTATTTTGTGGGTTTGTTTTTTGGGTTTTTTTTAAATTGCTAAACATACAGCGACTATATCCTCTACACTACCGAGCATATGTGGAGGTGATTTAAGTATAGCATGGGGGTTTGGGTTGTTTGTTGGTTTGCAGCCAAAGCACAGTAGCAAACTTAATCCATTTTATTTCAGGTGCTGCCTCTATCAGACCTGGGCTTTGTTAGCCAGTCTCGGGATGGCTGAGAAGAAATGCAGCAACCACCCCATCACCTCTTTCACCTCGAAATGCCAAATACCTATGATCACTGTGTTCGGAGTCAGCCAGCCCAGGCTGATTTCAGTTTGGGTTTTTGGTTTGGTTTTGTTGTTTCGTTTTTTTTGTTTTTTTTTTTTTTTTTAACCATGGCTTGAGAAAGGCAAGCTGTACAGCAGTTATTTGGCTACTGGGATGTCTAGTTAATAGTACTGACTACATTGGGGAGGTTTGTGAGGAATGTACAGCTTTTTGCCTTTTTTTGGTTTGGTTTTTTTAATGTAGCTTTCCTTTTTTTATTGAAGTGGCTTGGTCCATGTGTTGGCAAAATGTCAGGAACACACTGGGTTTTTTTTAACTGAGTAATCCATAGTGTGCCGTGCAACTCACTTCTAAGTAAAGCTGTGTGATTTTAATAGCCGTGTTCTCATGTTTTGTTTATGCTCTTCAAAAATAGGTGCTACAAGCCAAGAAGTAGCAACTCCTGGTTCTTGGGAGCAAACTGAACTCTTGTTTATAGTTACCATTCCCTGCTGAAGCAGAGCCTATTTAACTTTCGGTCTCCTTATGCATGAACACGAAGAGCCAATATGCTATATGACTCTTGATAAAAATAATAAACAGGTGAGTGCACTCAGGGAAGAGCCAAGTTATCTATGAACTGCTGTCACCTGTTATTTGCAGTAGTTGTGTTAGTGCTGTGCTGGGTTCCCTGGGTGAAGAGTTGTGCCTTTCCCCTCTTCCAGCTAGTGCAGTTCATTACTGCTCAAAAAACATTCATAAAGGCTTTCCAGACCCGTTCTGCAACAGAAAAGGGCAGCTCTGAGACAGCATAACAAGGTAAGTAAGTGGCCAAAAAGTTGCAGCCAACTACAGAATGTTAGTACTTGGCTTTAATTAACCTTTAAACTAAATAGCACTCATCATGTTCTTGTGCATCATTTCCTCCCATTCTTGTGAACAGAACAAAGTGAAGTTTCTGTACTGCACAAGTGCAACGTGAAAGCATAGTTAAACTGAAGCAGTTATTTATCATTCATAAGTCGTTGGGTTTTGTGGGGGGGTTTTGATACTCTCCCATCTTCCACCTCCTCAGCTTAAAGGGCAATTTTTTTTTCTTGCCAAGTTGCAGGTGACAATTCATAGATCAGCACAAGTTCAACAAAACAGCTCAAGCGAACAGTTACAGCAAGACCGCTCTCCCTGGCTTTACCGACACCAGGTCCCGAACCCACGGGCGTTCAGGACGATGCTGAAACAAAGCCTAGCTAGAGCATGGCAGGGTGGGAGTTACACGCAAGGAAAGGCTACTGCTGCCTGTTTGCTACCACTTGCAAGTCTTAAGACTGACCCATTACATCAAAGGTATTTAGTATTTTAGCTCACAGGTTAAGAGACTACAGTGCCCTTGCCCAGGATTTTTAGGCCTGCTCTACCCTCTTCCACACAACTCCCGCCTGACAAGCACAGGCTCTAGCATTTAACAGCAGCAGCACAGTAACACAGTAATGACTTGGGGGGGG
>VYZV01036514.1:2382-12899 GCA_013401275.1 Pandion haliaetus | reverse complement strand
CCCCCCCCCCCAAAAAAAAAAGAGGATATTTGCACCAATTTTAGTTTATACCTCACAACATACCTAGGCTATATTTTTACTATCACAGGGTGTATTTACTACTAGGGGAATGTTACATGGTCTTTCAAACATGAGACTATTTACAGAATAGGCTGAACATTTGAGTTTAGATAAAGCTGAACAATTTTACATGTATAGGAAGTGTTATAGGCTAGCTTTCCTGTGGCTTTTAGCTAGACATCAGGCACTAATGATTTGATTAGCTCTGTACAAAGAATCACACTGTCCAAAACCTCTTGGCTGCTGATTAGTTCCAAATTGTTCAAGGTAACGCCTACTTTGAGCAACAGTCTGTTGTGGGGCCTTACTGTCCCCATTTCATCCTTCCCCTGCCTCTATGCATAACAGAATAGAAGCTAAGCTGTTGCACTAAGTCAGAAGAGTTTGATTAAAAGAGGAAGGAATTAACAGTATATAGAAAAGACATAATATACTGGTAGAAAGTTACACCACCTCAAGGTTACGTTGAAGTCATTCATGTTAGGGAAATACTGTCATCTCCCCTACTATGCAAAGCAGACAGGAATTCCCTAAATAGAGTCCTTGAGAAATAAATTAAGTTCCAAGACTAAGTTAGGGAACTGTTGTACATTCAGAGTGCATTATGCCTCCATGAATATTGGCTGGGTGTTCCTGGTACAGCATACATGCCTTAAGCACCATGACAACTCAGTCTTTTGGGCCATAGTCACTAGCTTTAGTTGCAGGGAAGGTCTCTGGTCTCCTAGAAGGTCTGAGAGCCATGGCTGCACACAGATATGTTTTGTGCACAATGCAAGCCTGATTTCCCCCTTAGCCATACAAATTAAGACAATATTTATCACCATACAGTTTGATATTACTTCCAATAAGTACAATATTTATTAAACATTTCTTCAGTTTTGTTACATATTGTGCAACAAATTACAATATTCTGCAGCCACAAGTTATATGCAGAGTATGAAGAAACTATTAATCAGATAGTGTGATCTTTCCATTTATAATTCTACAAGAAGGAACTAGCAAATCAGATCTTACATGTATCTTACTAAATTTTATGCATGGAAAGTGACAGACACTGTTGTGCTGTTTGATACAAAATGGCTAAACTTCATCTTCAGAAGACTAAACCTGACATCTAAACATGCCAATAGAAACATCAAAACAAAAATACATCCTAACCAACCACAGGAAACAGTCTGGTATCAGGAAAAGCAACAAGGATTACACGTTTATAAACCAGCACACAAAGGTTTAAAACAGTTCTGAAAATGAAGTTAGCTGTCTTGAGTCAAGGGAATAAAAAAAGTCAGTATTGACCATTTACAATCTCTGACCTTTGTGGAGACGGTAAGAATCTGTTGTAGTGCAGCTACATACAGTACAATTCAGGCAATTTTTTTTTTCACTTGGGTTCAGATTGCAAATTCATTGTTGTGAGACAAAAGGGGGGAGGCAAGTTTTAGCAGCAACCTCCACTAGACTGCTTGACTGGAGTGCTCTGAATTTTAACATTGGACTTCTCTGCACCACCAGCTGTCGCTCCCGGACCCATTCGTTTTTTAATCTCTGCAGCCATGGTCATGAAAGACTGTTCTACATTTGTGGCATTCTTTGCACTGGTTTCCAAAAATGGAATTCCAAGAGAATCTGCAAATTCCTGCAAATTGAGAAACAGCAAACAGTAAGCTCATACACTGGTTCATACCTTACCTTGTTTCCTGGCACACCACAGGACAAGCCCCAAGTTCCTAGACCACCCCCCCACTCCCAAACTCCAGTCTGATGACGACTTGCACCGCAAGGGTCATCTGCTTGCATTTACGGCACCTTGACATCTGTGTACCAAGACACTTCCCTGCACTAAAACTCCCTCAAGTGCATTACAATCCAGACTAAGTGCTCAACCAAGCAAATACACATCAGTTATCAACATACCTTTGCTGTTGTATAGTCTACTACTTTCTTTGTGGTCAGATCACATTTGTTCCCCACCAACAACTTGTTGACGTTTTCACTGGCATAACGGTCTATCTCCTGCAGCCACTGTTTTACGTTATTGAAAGACTCCTAGGAGATAAGAGAACTGTAAGCAAGACCCTTAACCGAGAGGAAAGCTCAGCACTATTCAGTAATGACTGGGAAAGAATATGAAGCAGTGTACTTAACCTATCGGTGTGATTCACAACCACGAGACAGAAAACTCTCTACTTTAATGCTACAGTACTCCCCTGACTGCCTCAGGATAGGCGAGTCAAAACAGGGCCTACACAGCTCCTTAGTCCATGCTCCAAGCCCTACACAATCAGCCCTTCCTCCCTTGCTGCACTCCCCCGTTATTTTTCCCTGCTCCGTATCTTGAATTGAATAGTCAACAACTTCTACCATCTGGATGGAACTCTTCCTCCTCCTCCTCCTGTAGCAGAGATAAGACATGGCACACAGCTGAAACCAGAAGAACCCCAAGCATTTACAGAGCACCAGGTACTGGGTGCAAACCACACTGTTGTAGGGATGCTGGAACAACCTTTGACTCCAGAAATGCAGAACTGCTGTGCTGAACTGATATTCAAGTTAGAAAAAGAACAATTGGGTTCAATCACTATTAATTTGGGAAACTCTACACTTCCTAAGAGCCCTTCAAACAGGACAACTGCACCAGTAATCTTCAGAGATTCTTTCACAGAGAACACTGGCTCAGTTGTATCCTGCACACATGCTGACAATTTTCTGTTTCAAATGCCAGTTTTTGTTGCAGACCAAAGTTCAAGTACATTCAGAAATCTTTCAACTTGCATCAGTAGCTCAGACTTCCTGCTACCAAAGGCAGGGTGAGAAGTATTCACACAGAACAATCAGCTATCTGCCCAGTGAGTTTTAGGTTAAGCTTAAGATATAATTGCTTTAGACCTGCAGATCCCACTGCTCCTTTTACTTCTGTGTTTAGCTCCAAACCAGACTAACACATACATTAGCCTGGTAAACCATAGCACAGCCTGAAGAACATGGTCACTGTCTCCTTAAGAAGCACTAAGTTGTTAAATTCCCAGTTTTATTTACTTATCAGCCTAGTGTATTCCACCTGGAGAAGCTCTCCAGGCACAGGTTTAACACTTACCTGATCTGTAACATCATACACAACTATGATGCCATGAGCACCTCTATAGTAACTGGAAGTGATAGTTCGAAACCTCTCCTGTCCCGCTGTGTCCCACTACAAGGCAAATAACAGGATCAGTTACTGCAATGCAGCTCTACCAGTGTTACACATTAGCTCCCACAAATACAGCTCAGCTGATCAGCCGTCCAACTACAAGCATATCCAAGTCACAGCTACAGAAGTGACTCTGAAACTGTATGCATCAAATAGGATTTGATAAGATATTTTAACTGAGAAGAATTACACTTCAGTAGGTACTTTTCTAGAACTGCTCATTTGTTTGTTTCAGACAAGTCTAGTCAAGAGATCTCACTGAGGAAAACATTAAGCAGTTTTGACCCATGAAGAAGCCATGGTTCAGCGGTCGGGAGAACAAACATGAGCCTGGGCTTGAAAACCTGTTAGGAGTAAGGTGAGAGAGATGTGGATCTCTAACTTGACCACTCCCTTCAACTTCCTTAGTACAGGAGCTGCAGCAAAGTTATTTAAAGGCAACATCCTCTTCAGAGGATGAAGTGCAACAACTCAAACCAAACCTGGTTCCTTTCTCCTGCTGGGAGAGTTAAGGAGGGACATTAAGTGCTTGACCTCTCCCCCCACCAGGAGAACAGCAGCACTCACCCAAACATTCCTCTCCCTGGAGCCACGTCAAGAATAGGGCTAGCTGCATATTAAAACCAGTCAGACTCACAGACGGATTTCAGCAGTGATAGCATTCCTAGTGGGCTGCTCTGGACTCAGGACAGCTACATTAGAGTCCAGAGGCTCAGACTCAGGCTTAGGCTTCTTGCTGTAAACTGGATGCCTGCTCCACAACACAGCCTGGAATCCCTGAGTCACTGCCTTCAAGTCCCAAGAGTCTCTGCTTGAGCTGGAAGCACTGGCTGACAAGGATTGCGTGACCTTGCATAGATATCAGATTTCATTACACCAGTCACCCTTTCAGAGTGCTGCAAGATTAGGGAAAAGAACTGCCAAGTCTCTTCCCCTGCTTACTCTAAGTGAAAGGCCAAAAGTGTAACCAGAAAACACTACCCAGTGCTAAGGAAGACAGGCCAGTTACAAGCATTTGTGTCCGTTTTTCCATCCAGGTCAACAAAAGCAGAGTTCCCAGCACTAGACAGTGCAGTCTGCTATTAACAGCTGCTGTGGAATTCAGGCATCTTGGACAACTGTGTGATGTTCTTGCACTTACACAATTCCTTGCTAAATACTGCAGAACTACACCGGTTTTGATCTAAGAGCACTCCAGCACAGCATTCTGCCCTTCAGCTCACAGCCCATAGTGCCTTTTAAATACTTAAGCTTGCTTTTCTTACCAGGAAAGTAAATTTGTGACAGGTTATTTCTTCTTTCAGGCAGACAGCCTTTATAAGCACCCTTCTTTAAGGACAAGTCATGGGAAGTCTTGTAATCCTGTAAAAACTGTCTAGCCTTCCTTCTAACAGGGACGATATCAGTTATATTTTAATGATTAAAGTACAAAGATAACTACCAATCATTATAATTCTGTGCTTCAACAGATTAAAGTACCCAGGAGTTGAGAAATACTACTTACTATCTGAAGCTTGATTGTTTTCCCATCTAGTTCTATAGTTCTGATTTTGAAGTCCACACCAATCGTGCTGATGTAACTTTCTGTATACGTGTCATCCTAGGAGAAAGAGGGAACATAAGTCAAGCCAGCTGCACCTCTTCTGCAGTCACCTACTTTATTATGCAACAGGCAGGCACCAGGCAGACAAAGGTACTTACTTCCCTAGCAAAAACAGTCTGATCTTCCATGGCAAAATCCAGTAGGTAGCTAAGTATCTTCACTTAGTATTTACTTCTCAAAAATTCTGCAAAGTTTTTTTAAGAGCACCTCAAACAACAAGATTTATGTTCCAAAAACTAGTCAAAAAGCCTCTTTTCTGGAAATCCTGTAATATTAAGTCCTTTTGAACTATAGTTTAAAAAACAGTCTTTGCTCATGTTGGCAGACTGCAGGGCTAGTTAGAATAACCAATATTGTTATTAAAATGCCTCAGATTTTTATCTTCCTTTGATGGTTTTTCATCTCTATTACAGAGCAGCTACCTACAAGTCAGAGCCTTTGCCTCGGTCACACTCCATCTGAATTTCAGATCCTCTGCTGCCACAGCTGGTTGCCAAGGCAGTTTAGAGTTACAGCTTGGGTACTTGTGTTAAGTCCTCTGCTCTGCAGTCTGTGTAAATACAGGAAGGAAGATGCAGCACTGGTTTAGCAGCTTGCATAGACCTGACTGCAGAGTCTCAAGCAGGCCTTAAGACATGAAGGAAGCACTTGCATCAGTCTTTGCTACCTTCTAGGGATTGTTAGCTTGCCGGCATGAAGGAACTTTTTATTCCTAAAGTACCAGTAGGATAGAACTTCATGTAAAAATATACCACAAAAGGCTTTATGCAACCAACAGCTATCAAAAAAGCAAAGGATTTCTTTGGGTTGCGAATGGAAGGCACCTAAGGTAATACATCTGCCTGATGGAACACATGCAAGTAAGAATAAAGCATTAAGCCTTTTAGAATGACAGGACATTTATTTCCTTAACATTTCAATACTCAGAAGGGTATGTCTGAAAAGTCTGATGCCTTTTAACCTCCATCAGGAAGAACACAGGTAAGTGAAAGCTACATTAATTCCTTATGTCAGGGTAAAATAGCTTTGTTAGCAGCTCTTTCCTTTAGAAACTTGACTTTCTTAGTTGAAAAAACACCAGATAACCAAGCACAAACTTAAGCTGGCTATCAAAAAAGAAAACTTGGATTATACACATGAAGCCAGAATTAATCCAGAAGTATCTGCAAGAGAAGCAGGCTAGACTGATCTGGGAGTACTGCTCCACCCTTGGTGTCATTCTACTGAGAGCTGTCAAACCCATTTTAACTTTTCCTGTTGACAGGAAAACTAGAGCTTCTTGCATCAAATTTCAGCCACAGCAGCTCACCAGCAATTTTAACATTTATTATACATTCATTCACTAAAGGAAGCATAAGGCCTTATTATTCCTAGAATATTATTTAAATTACTTCCCCCTCTGGCTAAGCAATTGGTAGGCATTTTCAATGAAGGTATCAAACTTCATCTGGCTGAAAATATTCAGATCAAGTAGTAACTGATCAAGGTCTTGCCCTGAGACATTTGTATTTTTCATGCCTGAAGGCACACACCCCAGAATTCAAGGATGTTCTTCCATCTTCAGTGTTCTACCACTGGTGTAATGATAGACATTAAGATATCTTGTTCTCAATTAACAGGAAAATGAGAGTTAGACTTGACATTCTTGATATTGCTTCTTTCCATATTACTCAAATACATCAGCTAGAAACAAATGCAGAAGACAGGAGGGTTTTGCAATACTTTAGTTATTCCTTGGTGTACCAGACCTGAAAGACATCAGTCCTTTCAAGTAGTTGTTGCAGCAGAGAAGTTCTTGCTAAGTACCTGGTAGCTTTTTTATATAAAGTTTTCAAGCATGATCACTTACTGCAAACCTAAGTAGAAGGCAAGATTTCCCAACACCGGAGTCTCCAATCAGAAGTAGCTTGAATAAATAGTCACTGCAGAAGAACAAAAAAATAATTAAGTCACTTAATGAAAAACACTATCAAGAACCAAGTTCCTTATGGTAATATACTAGCTATGTTTGACAGGTCAATTAACTCACTACTAGGGAAGTCACCTACAACTCCAAGCCACTCTATCCAGTTTAGACACCCTCACAATTTACTTGGTAAGGGAATGGTGAGGTAGATGCTCTGAACACAGCATTTTTGTGCAGAACTGTGCTTTCCTAGGAAGTTACTCTGGGGATATTTAAGTGTGACTATCACCAAGACTAACAGATTAAAATCATGCTTCACAATTAAGTGCAAGCCTTATTGTTTGGTTGAGTGACTCAAGTAACACACAGATGGCAGTAATAGCCTGCTGTCCACCAGAGCCATCATCTTCATATCATCTTTAAGCAAAGGTTTGATTCCACTGTCCAGCTTCACAAACACCATGTAGTCGGCCAAAAGCAACCAATTCTTTCCTCAGTTTAAGTTCCCCAAATTTAAGTTCCAGCAGAATCCAACAGCATAATATTCAATTTAAATATACAAACTATGAACTCTTAAGTTTAGTGGCCTGTTAAAGCAAAATGAACATCCACCTTCCATGATAGACTATTAAGAGCTGACCAGTGACCACATACTTCACTTGCCTTTCAGGAATTAAAACAAAGCTAAAGCCATTGCCAGATGAGGATACATTCATTCTCTAGATGTCAGGTTGACACTAGGAATTCTCAAGTCACACTGGACTAGGTGACAATTTTTTTTGCTTAATGTTGAGTCCTCCCAACGTTGAGGGAACAAGCACAGTATCATCAATGACTGACCTAGTCTTATACTTTGAAGAGTAGTGAAGATTTCACTGTTGGCAAAGCATTAGATTTTGTGTTAGTCGTAAGACTAATGGGGCAGTTTAACACTAGAGATCAAGCAGCAGAGAAAAAGCAACAAACCACCACTTACACAAGTTATTTTGCTTTGTAAGTACTAGACCACCCCATTCTAGGTTTACAACTCTTCAGCCCTGTAGCGTCCATGATTAAGTCCTGTTCTCATTTAACCACTAGAGTTTACAACAGACATGTTCCTATGCCCACTTAGCCAAACTGAGAGGATAAAAATTATGCAAATGCCTGCAGTCAACTGTCCCCACCTATTATTCCCTACTAACTCTGCCATTGACTCCAGCTGGCAGGAATCCAGCCAGGAAACCACATCCATCCCCAGCTAGTAACAGCCAAGCAGATGGTCAACTGCTCAGCTTTTCACCACTCCTCTGCTCAAGTGCCCAAATGACTGTCATCTTGGCTGGTACCAGGCTTCAAGAACACACTCAACTGAAATGTTCATCAGTTTCCACAGCACTTCTCTCAAGGCTAGAGAGAAGTCAGAAGTGGTAAGTGTAGCAACTAATAAGCTGATACTTAAAAATGCAACCTACCCCCACAGTGTAAACCTAAAAGCACTCAAGGTATTTAAAAAAAAGAAATCAAAGTCAAAGGATATCTAGCAGTTTACAGGCACAGAACTGACTACTCCTGTCAAGTCACATACTAATACAAGGCAAGATGGTTTTAGTAGAATGACAGTTACTAACCCAAACTGCTTAGGGAAGATAAGATATATGGGTTGTGATGCAATACAACCTAACAGCTTCAAGACAGCTGAAGCATCATTACTAACCAGAAGCATTATTACTGCTCATACTCTTACACTGGTGATCACAGACAAAATACACGTTTCTTGAAGCTTGGGCCTGCCCATAAGGCAACACCAAAATCCACCCTCACCACCTGCGGTCCTGAGCACTGTCTCCCTGGGTGCTTCAAAGAGGACAGTTTTGTGTTTCCTCTGGCTCCCCTTGCAGAAACTCCACCACAGCCACACTGACAAGCTAGTGGTTCAGGATGCACAGTTGTGCTTTACCACAAAAAATGTTTTAAGCCTGAAGCAGGACTATATTGACCAGTGTTACAGTTACCCTCAGCTACCCAGCTCTGCTGCCTCTCAACCACCAACATCACCCACGAAGCAGGGCAAGGGGCTACCCCATAGCAAGAGACATTTAAAACTTCTTACCCCACTAATAATTTAGTCCCCCAAGAGCAGCAGAGAAACTCTATGTAACCTGGAGACTAAGGTAAGGTACAATAGCTGAGACACAGCGCCCCTGTTCAGCCTGTGCCTTCTTCCCCAGGATCGTGCATAAACTGAAGCCACCATTGCCTCAGCTTTCAAACAGTTCCTTCCTACTTCAGCAGGAAATTTTGGTTGTTCAGTTCCCTGCAAAACCAGAATTTTCAGCAGTCCTGAAGTTAAATTATTACTTACAGTAAGCACTGATACACTTGAAATTATTAGGGCTTGGAGCATGTTATAATCCCCTTAAGAACAGTATTACAGCAGTATTACCACTATATTGTCTTCACTAAAATTAGTGGGGAAAAAAAATAGTTCCTTCCCAGTGTAGGTCAGGCTTCAGCTATGAGGCTGAAAGATTCACTTAAGAGCCTCCCCTTGCTTCCAAGGGGAACTGAGGTCTTCCCAGCACCCAAACATCAAGTAACTTGTCTTCCTCTGTTACTCTTAGTGCCAAGAGCAGCTCCCAACCAGATATACCCTGCTATTAAATTTTCTACTGTTCAGAAGCGAACAAGAACGATAACAGTTTATACACAACACTAGTGCTAAGTTAACGCAAGAACCCAGAATACTTTAGTGTTGGGTTTGACATCTTTACTATTAAGACCTTCTGACACTTTGGGCTTCCCAGAAGCAAGTGACAACCACAGGCTCATATGGTGACTTAAGCCACCTGCCTCACCCCCACCAAAACCAGAGCCAGTCCCAGTCAGGCTGCAGCACGGCTGGAAATAGCCTTTACTGAGTTAGCTCTGTCTCTGACCTTAGAAATGGGTCTTGTGTCACAAAAACCTAGTTTTGGCAGATAAGCAATACTGATGCTTAGACCTGTATCAATTCAGAGATAATTCAAGTAGAACCTTGCTATTTGGGTTTAAAAAATTAAAATAATTCCGTATTTCAATGATATGGTGCCTTCCTTTCCAGGTACAGTTCTGTTAGGATCTGTTAAAATACAGCAGATGCCTATATAGGGGCCCTATAACCAAATGAGCAGTCTGTTACACATGATACAATGCTAGAGACAGCCCTCAGGGTACAGCAACAGCTTAAATCGAAAATGAAAACAAGCCACAAAAATTTGCAGAAATCTATTTCTAGACTGAACTACACTGATAGAATGTGTTAACGGGTCCAACTGTAGCAAGGTGTCCAACAAGCCATGCAGGTTAATTTTGGTATTTGCTCCTGAAGAGCCACACAACCATTTCTGAAGCCACTGAATTTTTGCTCTTTAAAAACCTGAAGGCTTAACTCATCAGCTCTCCCAGTTTAGGGAGCCTTCATAAAGCAGGCTGAGCTATGCAGCATAGTCTTCTCCACACTACTTGGAGATAATGCGAATCCAGATTTATCATTCAACTATTTCTCACCATTTATAGAAGCAAGTCATACTTAGCACCCCTAAGAGAAAGCACACTGGAAGAATGTGCGCAGCAAGGCAGGCAGGTACTGCCAGTAAGAGTGAGACTTTTGAATGCTCCCCAGCAGGAAGAGGATATGGTAACTTCCTCTTGCCGAAGAGATAAAGGATAGGTACGTTAAGTTTAATTGCCTCTTGCCAAAAAAAAAAAAAAAAAGGACACCCCAAAAAAAACCG